>CM048744.1:882803593-883056093 GCA_026315105.1 Locusta migratoria | reverse complement strand
CGCCTGTTATTAGCTACTGTTGGTGTTGTTGGCAACGCCGACGTATGAAACGATAAGACTCTAATCCTGCACATGTGGTTAATCGAAAGACAGTGCGGGTATTCACATAATGTTGTAGGGTCTCCAGTACATGTTCTCGGATGGTGGGAGACGAGGTCATGAGGTCCTGTATTCTTTGGCGGACCATAAACGGTCCTCTCTCGAATTTCTGAATAAGAGCCTTGGTGCCCTTAAGTACCCATTCATTCCAACATCCGGCCACTGTTACATATGAATCGTCAATTTGCCTATAAATTACACGAAACGATCTTACCTCTTCACACTACCTAATGACGACGGCTCTTTCAAATGCATTCAACGCGTTTACGAGGCATTGCGGGTCCTTCGTATCGTATGTAAATGTCTTGCTTCAATATCATGGAAACTGACTGATATCACTTTCGCAACAACACGGCGCGGATATCAATAATGCACTGAGGCAGGTATTTTACACATCACACAGACGTATAAATCTAATCAATTACTGATGTTGATATTTGCCTGTTGGGGGCATATTTTACAGTTATTGATATGGGTAGGGGGCACTACCATAGTAGTGTGCTAGTTGTTGACAATTGGGGTTGGAAGGGAAGCGTGCCTGAATAGCGTCCTTGGTTAAGGACCGCTTTCCCGAAGCGAGAAATCCCGGTCCAGCATAAATTTTTAACTTCGCCGTCGAATTTATTTCAATGCACTGAAACGGTTGAAATGTTGCAGTTTTTCGAATTATTAAATCTAATTCTTTGTTCACTCATCAATAACATTCATTCTTGATGAATGCATAGTTTCGCGGCAAGTTTTAATGATAAATTTGTCTCGGGATTCCAGCCGTCTCCGATGGTTGGAAATCTACAAGCTTTTGGTCGAGATCTCCTCGTCCATTATCATGTGTTGGCTGTCCAATCATTGTTACTGTCGTCCTTATACAGCTGCACCGCTTCTTTTGACGTCACTGGTATCACGTGATCGCCATATAAGGTAACATTTTGGTCGCCTAACGCGTCCGCTTCAGTCTTCCGATGGCTGTGTCGCAAGCTGTAAGCCGCCGACTTTACTGACAGATTAAAATAACGCAACAAAACCCAGACTGTGACTTGCAGCTAAGCACATACAAGGACCCAGACATCTGAAAGTTGAAGAGAGCACGGCATTCAGGCGACGGATACATTACCATACCTGGCGACGTCGCTAGCACGAGTAACATAACAAGAAGCCGTGCGGATATATTAAGATGGGAACATTGGCCGAGGAGATATCGGCCCAAATGTCGTGGATTTCAAACCACCTGCCACGGCTGGAAGCCCGAGAGCCCCTATGCAATGACCGTGCGGTCTAAGGCGCCTTGCGACGAAGCACGCGGTTGCTGCCCGTCGGCGATTACAGTCCTTCCTCGGGCAAGAGCGTGTGTGTGTGTGTTTTCCTTTAGTTTCAGTTGTTCGTCAGCTTAGGGTCTGACAACCTTAGTAGTTAAATCCGATAGATTTAAAAAAAAAATTTGAACGTTTGGAAGCCCAAGAGAATTTTATGAATAGTATTAATTTATACCGATAAGGGATAATATTAAAACAGGGGAGAGACAGTCCCAAAGAGCTGTCCACAAGAGTCCATCTGTGGACCCTTTCATTGCGACTTTACCACGACACCACCCCTCCATATGTTTAACGTTGGCAGAGATGCAAGAGACGTTGTTGCCTACACTAACGATTTACTGGCTGGTGTGACTGCAAAATCACGAGCTAGCCACACAGGTACTGATCGCAGTAAGAGACATACTAAGAAGGGAACAAATAAGCGTACTCAAGACTATCTGTGGCCTTTAGTACAACTTCCATCAAAGTTTTATGTGTCACACTGGTCAATCGACAGTGCAATACTAAACAGAGCTACAGCTTATTGAATGAAACAGCGAAATCAGCAAAAGGTTATAGGAATAACAGGACAGGACAAAACGGGCAAAAGACTATGAGAGAATTGAGGTTAGACAAATGGCGGCAATAATGTAACATGGCCACGAAAAACTGTTGTGTGTACCCTTTCTACCGATATATCAGAGAACGTCTTACAACAGGACGTTCCAACAGGCTGCTTCCCGAGCCGGAGCGCACACGGCGCTTTACTGCACCAGCTCGGAGATGCGGTGTGCGAGCTTACACACGGAATTTCCGAAAACAAATTAGGAGAAAACACCCAGTTGTGTGCAGGGTGATAAAATTAACACAATTTCCTCATTTATTTCCTTCAGTTAGTTCGAGCCCCCAGTGCTATAGCTCGAAGAAAATAAATAAATAAATAAAAATTAAAAGAAAGCAAATAAATCACCCATTCACAGCCTGTGTTTGCTTCGGGCTCCGTGAAGTGCGGCTGTAGAACATATTTGCTACATACACTGACCGCGTCGTGTCTACGGGCCAGCCTCACTTGCTGCAACGTCCCCAAAATGTTTAGCTTTAAATAAATGCAGGCAGGAACAAAAAATGGACAAACGACACATTCACTTTTAACTAAATTGATGTTCATTCCACCTAAACTCTATAAGTGAATATTTGTCAGACCTGACTCCAGAGCAAGGCTGCCACACCAAAAACTGGAAACTTGACTGAATAGTCTCTAAGTGGCACAGTCGCTAAATAAAATTTAAAGTCTCGCAAGTATCCTGAGAAATTCTCAAGTTCCACTGTCACAGAATATAGTTAGAGTCCACGGAGCACCACTGAAGAGTTTTTCTAAGTCCCACAGACGCAGAATAAAATCAAAGTTCTCGAAGCACCACAGAACAAATATTTCTTAATTTCAGCACTACAACTCTTCCCTGGAATTTTACAACAGACTCCACAGTCGCCCATCGTAACGACACGTCTTGTCTGTCAAACCGACACTAAACAGACTGCCCCAACAAGCCAAAATGACCGCCTTAAATACCCTTGCTAGCTTACTCCGAAGTAAAGTCGATATTTTATTTTCGCAAAATTACCTCTTTTACATACAATACAAATGAAATAAATATATGTGATGATACTATTTAACGGACACTTTCCGCTGAAACAGAATGTCATCAAAACATTGTACATATCGTAGTTTTTGCATTACCAAAACAACTTTACTACGTTTGCTTTTGCAGTAACTAAACAGAGATTATTCACTGTACTATTGATCGTGTGGTTTCATTAACTATTTACTTAAGTCTAGTTTACCGTACTGCCGCTAATATTACAGTTGTTATTTTTATTTATTTAAAATCCAGCTTTTATACCTGGAAATCATGTTACTAATTCAAATTTAATGAATTTTCGCAAAAAACTAAATATACATCTCAACAGTACTCACTCAAATATATCATTTGACACCTTGTACGTAATATTTGGTTAAGCCGTTTTCAAGATATGATTTTTGAAATAATTTTTGATTTACTGTAACTCAAAAGCTATTAAAGTAACAGGAGGCCCGTTTATATCAGCGCATGCGTCAAGTCTTTATCTTTAAAATGAGCCTAAGTGCACCTTTCTACCATGCATGGATCAATATTTATTAATTTTAAGTAGTTTGCGTACTTAACCATGGCCAAACGGGCGCTGTCCCGCTTTCCGCCATTCGGTGTGTAACCTCTCGGGTTTTCCCAGCTAGATGATCATAGACTAGCGACCGGCCACATTCCAGTCTGACAGATGACTGGTGACACCATCTCCTGAGTATCCCCTGCACCAACACGAATCAATAGCTGTCAAAATTTGTCACTTAACAGCCAGCAGGCTACCTGCCAACATACACTCACGATTTTTGCGCGTGTACGCGTTTTGTCACAGAGTTGCAGACTTCAACTGTCTCCACAAAGCTGATCCCTTACAGGTGATGTGGGAAGCTGACCTCATGTACGACGGGACTAGGCGGGCATAAGTCAGCAGACTTACTCCTTTGGTCAACAGGTAGTTGTGACAACAGCAGAACGTCCTAATCGCCAAAGCCTATGGCCTACTTCTTTAGAAGAACTGTATATCTTCACTAACACAGAATGACGTCCACCATGTCTAATGTGTCGCAAAACATTTATTGCGCAAAAAATATTCAATCTACAGTGTCATTACAGAGAAAAAAAAGGACTGCCCGTTTTTTGCTTCTGTGACTCCATACCCACAATTTTTATGAGGAAACAAATTGGCTGCCTTCCGCTTCGGAGGTTCGAATCCTCCTTGGGCATGGACGTTTGTGTTCTCTTTAGTATAAGTTAGTTCATAAGTAGTTTGTAAGTTTAGATACTGATGACCCCACAGTAAGTCCCATAAGCTTAACAAACATTTGAACAAGTTTAAAACAAATTGGATCCATATTTAATGACACTGTCTTTCTAAATAGAAAACCGTGATATTCTTGCCATTTCTTGTGTTAAATGCTGGATCGGCCGTTATACCCTTGTTGTTGCCCGTGTATAGTGCGTTCTGCCGGCCGCGATGGCCGAGGGGACTGAGGCGCTCAAGTCACGGTCTGCACGGCCCCTACGGTCGGGGGTTCGAATCCCCCTCGGGTATGGATATTTGTGACGTCCTTAGTGTTAGCTAGTTCATAAGTAGTTTGTAAGTTTAGGGACTGATGACCCCGTAGTTAAGTCCCATAAGCTGCACAAACATTTGAACATTTGATTTTTAGTGCGTTCTGGCCCTTTTTAATATAGACGCCTTTTGATTATTGTAGTTATTATGAATTATGGTTCTGCGTTACTCATTTACCTGAAGTAAGCTATTATGCCTAAACGCCAATGTACCATTTCTTTGCACTAAAAGAAGAAAACATACTCTATTTTTTTTCTCGAAGACTACATAATTGATTTTCAGAAATAACTGTGCCCGTTGCTAGAATTGGAGTGCGTCTGCAGTCTCTCGTGACGTCACAGCCCAGCTGGTTGCTTTACTTGCTCGTGCACTCGCCGCAGCCTTTTGCCGCATGCTACAACGACTTACGACCGAGAAGCCAGCAAGTGAGCGTTCCCTAGCTCACGGGCGAGCGCGCGAGATGGAACAGCCTGTCTTACAATAAACCACGCCGACACCATAAATGGCATGGTACAATTTATCACGAGCCACGGACAATACGAGGCTCACTTACATGGAATAGGACTCATTGCCATTAGTGTGTGTGGTGAGCTAGGCACACCTGAATACACAATCCTGCACTGTGACACCTTTACACACATTTGACGAACACTTGACACAGTACACATTACACAAAAACTAGGAGAACCTTAAGATCTGGACAAACTCAACATACCATGTGACCAATTATAGGCATCAATGCTGCGTCTTTACTACGTTTACTTACAGCACATCTTCCGGAAGACGAAAACCGATTTTCGTAAACCCTTTTTCGCTGTAGCGGTTACATGCTATAGACAGAAGCGGATTTCCTAGTTCAGGCAATACGACGGCTGAAAGTCAGCTGACTCATTTCCTGATTTAGTCAGCACAAATGCTATTTTACTTTACGTAAGTACACAGATTTATACTCAATCTAATATTTGGGCTTCTTTTTTACTACAGAAATTGTTACTTTGTCCATATAAACCGAATAATCTTAACAAGAAAACTTTATCTGACAAGAACGTTACAAAGACGGTTGCGTTTACATGGGCAAGAAAATCGATTGTGGAACTGGAAAACCGCTTTCCAAGATTTGGATTTCCAGAATCGATATTGGAGTGTTGGTATGACCAACCAAAAGCGAAATTGGGAAATCGATTTACGAAATCTGATTTTAGGAGCCTAAGTAAACGAGTGACAGAAGCCAACGACCACACATAAAAGTGAAACTGGAAAAGCAACACGCAACACAGGTCGCCATATGGTTGGATTTAGATTAAAACACAAACACATAGGAAGATACAGACACAGACACTGATGACGATAATAACATAAATACAGAGAGGAAAATACATAGATACAGATAAAACATAACACAGGTAATTTGTCACTGTATTAAAACAGAAACAATTACGGCATAAATAACTAAAAAATAGTAATCAGCCCATAAATAGTACAAAAACAATGTAAACCATAAAGTGTAAGAGAGAGCTTTAATCAAACGAAAGCTCAAATTGAATACAAAAGCATGTCAATATAAACCTAAAAATCCCAGTGAGGAAGCTCAAATTGATGATGAAACTATGATAATATAAACCTTAAAATTCCATTGAGGAAGCACATACATGATGTTCCAGGCGAGCCCCTGCTCCCATATTGGAAAATAGTAAACTAGTAAAGAGAAACCGCCGTGTATTCAATTAATTTCAACAGAAAAACGTTAAGCTCTGAGAACACCCAAAGGTATATAATAACAATGCTTAAGCTATTTCAGAAGGCACTGGCTCGATAATATACTGTTGCCTTTCCATTTGAAATGGCAATGGCTACGAGAATCTCTACATTGTGTGACGCCACCAAGATCATTTCAACAAATGCGGCGTAAACGCTCGAGTTGGAATAGGTCTCAAAAGTTTACAATCCTCCACAAAGTTTTGTATGGAGGATAGAAGCGTTACCTTATTTTTTCGCGGTCTGGCTTAACTTCTGGTAACTAAAACATATCTGAATTTGAAGGAAAACGAGCAGCTGGACTCAATTATGTGTAAGCTATTGCTTTGAAATTTGTGGATCAACATCAGGCCAGTTTGAATTAGAGGTTTATTCCAACACTTTAAATAAACTGGCAAGGTAACGTTTGTTATATGATCACATTCAACAATGGACAGTCAACGTGCTGACAGGCATAGTAAGTGATAAAATATTTGTAAAACTATTGGACTAAACTGATATGGTCATCTTTCCCTACACTTACAAATTACAGTACTTAAACTAAGTTAAACACATCCATGTCCGAGGGAGGACTGGAAATTCCTGCGGGAACGGCCACCTAGTACGTAGCATGACTCCTTACAGAACGTGGCTATTTCGCGCAGTCACAGTAGCTGACTGGAAATATAATTAAAAACTGCGCTCCTTTGATTTCTGCGAGCCGTATTTATATACAATTTTCAACAGTGCCCTGCAGTTACAATTCTCAAGATTATGAAATTATTAAATTTACAGTGTTTTCTTTTATTGGCATTTTATATTCTATAAAACAAGTTTAAAATATTTCTTTACCTTCTTATAATATTTAAGCCTTCGTAAATATTTATAACTACCGAAAACATCCTTCCATATGAGAAGTAACAATGAATATTACAGTTATATTAATAAATTGAAAAATATTAAAAAGAAACTGCTCTTAACATTTATGTAGTTAAGATTTGAAATTCATGACTTAATTTGTTACGGTGTCAAATATTAATCTCAAATTAATTTGTACTAAAAGTTTACATGTTCATATATGACCTTATTTACATTACCTAGATTGGTATTTGAGCTGATATTCATGTCGTCTATTTGGTTAGCAATGTGCTCTTGCATACTTGTAGCTTTACATTCAACTATTCAGTAATTTACGATCCTACCAATTAACAGGCTCTTTCAAATTGCTTATTTACTTTCGATACTAGGTAGATTATTCACTGTGCACACAGTTTTGCCTCGTGGACTTTGTTTTCCACTGTTTATAAAAAAAATATTACAGTTTCAATTTAATACGTTTACCTCAGAAAATTAGGTGGTAGCTGTATTCGAATATTGCTATAAGTATTATCTGTTACATATTAATTGTAAATCATTTCTTTTTAATTCTTCTTCATTCACTATATTCTTGCTTTATCCTTACATTCTCTTGTTTTAATAGTGTTCAAATTAACACAGTAATGTGAAACAAGTATCACGTAAATTAAAATGTATGAACTGCTACACAGCAACAGGTGACAGCTCTCAAAATAAGCAAATAAATGAACATAGTTGGACCACTTCTTCTGCGTGCATTAATCGTTTTGTCCGGCAGTGCAGTTCCTTGATGACAGCCGTATGGCATCGCACAGACAGAGAGATGGAAGTTGAACACCGGACTCAATCGCTGCGAAAACTGTAAGAGCTTAACGATTCGTCTGTTTATACGAATTGGGTGAAATACTTTTTCGTCTAGTGAGCTTATATTCAGGGCTAGATGGCACTGTTTCTTAAGCTCTGCTCCTTAATAGTTATAGTGCCGTTATTTGTAGATTATTCTTCCTTGCCGCGGACATAAGGTGTTCAGTGATGGCTGTTGAAACGTGCCGAAGAGAAATAGTAACAGTACTAATAGGGACACTAAAGCTCTTTGATAATGACTTCAGTATTTAACTACAGCAGTTAACTTCGCTACATTCTGCCGGACTAGTTAGATGGCTCTGCTCAACTAACTTTTAATTGGTACCGCTATTTCTTTAAGACGATAGTAGTTTTAATGGACGACATTAGGGGCTTGCTGCGGTATGGCGCTTCTCTACTTAGATCTTCATTTCAGTAAATCGCAGGAACACAAACTGAAGAATGTGATTACTGTTTCTCCAGAAAGCTGACAGGACTAATATATCAATTGTTTCCAGTAATAATTTGGTATAATGTATAGTTCAGTGAACAAAATTGTTCTGAACTCTAGTTCGAGGGAATAAAGGCAATATATGAATCCGTTAGAGATGCATCGTCAGTGCTTCTAAACCGTTGAACTTACATCTTGCGTTAGATTTGCTGCCTGTTAGCACAGATGTACAAACAACGTAGATACAAATAGAATGTAAACAGCTGATTTGTGTGTTTTTTTTTCGTCTCTACTCGTCATAAAATGAAATACACCGTGCTAAATTCTCCTTCCATATGTATTTTACATTACAGAGGAATTTTCGTACAGTGGCCACATTTCCTTTGTATTCAGGAGCAGATATCAGCAATGAAGGACTACACCGTCAGACCGATATTTTGTGTTTCATTTTGATAACAAATTTCGAACCGTAATGCAGGTCATCTGATGTTCATAACTATGAAAGAATAGTGTTGATATACTACAAAACTCGTAGTATTTTGACATTAAAAGCTACATACTCTTTGGTATGTGAGTTTGCCGAATGCTGGTCTTCATGATTAGCTGATTGTAGCATCCATGAACAATGGAACACTCTAACCTCAACCAAGTGTAAGCGTTGTTTTCTATTTTTGCCGTATATCCGTAAAACAGCGATTTTTCCATACTGTATAATAATTAAATGTAATAAGTGAAATACAGCATGTGTTGGTTAGCATCTGCAAAACTGCTAGTGGAATATACATTTACATGTATTCACTCAGCTCGGGTCACTTTCGATGAGATACCTCATTGACTCTGGAGGAACTTGAGGGGGAGGGGGAGGGACAGAGGGTAGTAATGTTGCACATTCTACTGGATGTATGTCAGAAATCTGAGCAGAGTAGTCCATCTTCGGAATATTTTTGTCAACTAAGCATTCCATAACAGAAGCTGCTTTATGATTGGGTAGATTACCATGCTGCCAAAACCAGCTGTCCGCAGGACACAATGCGATTCAGTAATGTGTTGATGTCTTTCCGTATTTATTAGTTTTCTTCAGTACTGTACGGGGCTACTAACACCTCGTCATGAAATAGTCCCAATAGTGGTAGGGAACTATAAAAAACGCGGATGAATGACCATCGCCGGAATGAGAATACAAAATGGAATGCAAGTCACTTCTATTCATTTCCAGATTGCAACCTACAGCGTGATCGTTACATATCAGTCGAAATTGCGCAGAACTATTTTATTTTATTCTAGGTGATCGGTATTGGCATTATATCTATTTTAAAACCCACCATAAGTAAACTATAACAATAAACATCCAACTGGTCATATTATTTTACTGTGTAGATGGCTGACAGTGGATGTTTTCAAAATGGATATAACGTCTAGAACCGATCACCTACAATAAAATACTTCTTCGAAGCTCAACTGACATTATAACAGTGAGGAAATTAATTTAAAAAAACATGTTTATCCAAATGCAAAGTGACCTGTGATATGCAAAACATTTCTGAAGACCTCTCCATTGGGAAAAGATTCTTGACTGGGACGCTTATGAGGTAACAGCCAAGGAAGTGGTAAAAAAAACTTACAATAAGAAATGAAAGGGCAATAATAAACGAGGCAAAGCATGGAGTGCTGACAGTATGATCATAGTAAGGAAAAAGGCAAAGGCTCTATTCGGCGTTTCAGTGCTGGCCAGAGATGTCACATGGAATGGATATTTGGATTTCTATTCAGGCGACTACAGAAAAAGGGCGTAGGACTCGTTGTGAATGTGAAAGTAAAGCACAGTGTGAGATACTGTGGACGGTTCAGTTATATGGGTTTTTTCCAACACCGACAACCATAGTTATAATAATTTGCTAGAGTCACTGGTGGGAAAGGAAGAACTAGAGAAAGTAAAGAGCGATACAGATAGGATAATTCAAGATATAAAGGGAAATGAAAATTTAATTATCATAGGGGTATAGAACGTGGTAGTAGAGGGAGGGAACAGAAAGACGATTTGTTGAATATTATGCGCTTAGCAGTAGTAATTAAAGAGAAGAAAGGCTAATTGTGTTTTGTGAATATTTTGTATACATTATCCAAACCCGATGAAGAAATATACAAAAAATGTCTCCAAAATCACAAACTCAATCAAATGGAAAGAATCCAATAATTTATTAATGGTGTATTTAGAAAGAATGTACTTAAACAAGTTAACGCACGAAATTCACACATTCATAAAGAGCAAAACATCTAGGTTAAACGGGAACAAACTGACAGACGAAGTCCTGAAAGAATTAGGATCACCAAACCTACAAGACCGAAACGAAAACAGAACAGCTAACCGATATTTATGGTCTGTGCAACGAAAACTAGCAAATTCGTTGTGTATGAGGAAACAACGGCCAAATTGGAAGACCCAGAAATGTATATTCTTCATTGTCCTAAGTGACTGCCGTAGAAGAAAAAGAAGAAGAAAAGAAGAAGAAGAAAAATAATTAATTATTTGTATCCGTCTTACGTATGTTTTATCATGTTGTAAGCATCGCCGTTTTTTATGGTCTGACAAATTTATTGTGTGTAAGTTTTTGGCGGCTGAACTTTCTGTCAACAGTCGTAGGTTACCCTAAGGATAGTACTTCAGATTGCGAAATCAGTCAGCCACTAAACTGTATAATATTTTTTTATGTTCGCTGTCGTGCTTCAGATGTGTACCGTATTTCCTCAGGCGGAGACTGGAGAATAGAGCAGAATTTCCATAGATGAATATGGAAAATACTGCGCTCACTTGTTCGGGGAGCAACCCTATCGATGGGAGTCGATAGGGGTCTGTCGCAGAAAAATTCAAATGAGCATATGCCCGTCTTTTAACCATTTTTTTTCTATCAGTCTTAAAGGTTAGTGGACTTCGCGTTGATGGTGTACCATTCAAAAGAGTAAATCACTAATGCCACTGCCTATTATACATTAACATGATATGCATGTAGATTCCTTTTATACTTTTCTACAATGTCTACTTAGTTGTCTCTGACTAACCAGAATATTTCGTGAATGAAACTTCACTCTGCAGCGGAATATTCTGAAACTTCCTGGCAGATTCAAATTGTGTGCCGGAACCGGGACTCGAACCTGGGACCTTTGCCTTTCGCGGGCAAGCGCACTACCGACTGTGCTATCCCGACACGACTCACGATGCCGCCTCACAACTTTACTTCCGCCAGTACCTCGTCTCCTACTTATACCATATCCTTTCTTCCAGGAGTGCTAGTCTTGCGTGTTTGCGAGAGAGCTTCTGTGAAGTTTGTAAAGTAGGAGACGAGGTACTGACGGAAGTAAAGTTGTGAGGCGGCATCGTGAATTGTGTCGGGATAGCACAGTCGGTAGTGCGCTTGCCCGCAAAGCCAAAGGTCCAAGGTTCGAGTCCCGGTTCCGGCACTCAATTTTAATCTGCCAGGAAGTTTCAGAATATTTCGTCTTTAGTTCTAGAACCATAAACATTTTTCGTTTTAACATTATATAGGTTTCTCAGCGACAAAAAGGTTCGTAAGGCTTGGAATTACGTCTTAAGTTTTGCAGGTGGGTAAGTACGTCACATGATGCAACACTTTCTTCAGACTCGCATTGTCATATCCACAGAACTGTGTGACGTAGGTGGTTCTTAGACCCACAGTAACTGTTTTCTTGTAGACTATTACGGAAAATGTGTAAAACATTTTGTTGAAATGCGCCCAATGACTTAGGAGATGATGTGAGACGTATACACATCACATGTACATTTTCATCATGTACATAGCTTATGTTTGCAGTGAAATCTATGTACGTGAATCCCACTCACAGTTTTCAGATTTTCAGCGAAAACTAAAATTATACTTTTTTAATCATGAATCTAAAATTGCTAGAGATTGCTTGAATAATCAAAAGATGGTATAAGTAGATTATTAATTGTCCATTGCGCATTGACAATAAATAATCTGCTGATACAATCTTTTGAGTATTCAAGCAATCTCTAGCAAATTTAGATTCATTTTACAATGAAGGTTGCATACCTCTACCAAGACTTTCAGTCTAAAATGAAATTATGGTAATATTAGTTACATTCCACGCTGAATTCTGTTATGAATTTAAATATCAACAATAATTCAATTAAGTCACACATGTATTGTCTAGTTATATCAAAGATATTGAATATAAGAAGAGTCGTTGAGTTTTGTGCTGTGCCCGGGATTCGGACCGGGACCTCGTTTTACAATGTTCCCCTACGAAATACGTATTAAAGTTGCCAAGCCTCTCCAACATTGGAATAGCCGCCCAGCAATGAACGTCAATGGGAAAAATCCCGCATTTTCCTACGGTAGAGGTGATACAAATATCAACAATAATTCCATTCCCTTAGACGTATCCTATCTCGTTACATATATAGATCCCGGTTTGAATTCCAGCCACAGCACAAATTGTAATTAAACGCCTTCCCTTATATCCAATAATAGCTGAAAAGCCGGCGTTGCCCTGGTATTTATTTATTTATTGCTGCCATTTTCAGGTATAGCTGAAGCTCCAAACGACGAAATACCTAATAAAAAGTAATAAATTTATTCTCACAACCGTCACTGCATTCTTTCAACAAATTCACAACCAAAGATCTAATATATAAAGCAGAGTGTTCGTACGTTTGTACGTGTTGCATACAAATACACAGTTTTGTTCCAATCTTTGTGAAATTTTGTACACGTAAGCTTCAATCCATGAGGACGGTCGCTGCAAGTGTAACAATCACGTACGATAAATAGTTCACCAGATATGAAGTCATAAACAATGAGATGTGCGGAAAACCGCTGCATTTAGCGAAAATGATGCTCATTTTCTCTTAAATCACTGGACCGATTTCAACCAAATTTGGTACATACATTCCTTACCGTGAGTTAACAATTGCCGCAGGGTTAAGAATCACATACGATGCATGGTGCAGGAGATACAGCGTCATCAACGATAGGATTCGCAAAAAATGCCACATTATGCGGCGAGACTTTAAAAATATACTGCATGAGAATGAGAATACTTAGCGAATTGCAATAAACATTAAACATAATTTCAAACCTTCATTAAACTTTTTCTCGCTGACAACCATAGCAAAATGATGAAAGGAAAAAGTTTCTCGCTTACTACTTTTCCGCTGATTATGGAGTAAAACCACGGCATTCGGTATGACGTTACAATTTATAATTTTTAATTTTTACTTTCTTGTTTTTGTTGGACCCTTGACGACAGAGTACTTTATAATAATTTTAGATTTTAACTCGCGGCTGCTTTGACTGATGATGATTCACCACATCTCTTTTATGTTTTCCCGAAAGGGCGAAACGCTTCAAAATTAAAATTAGTTCGTCTAAAATTATAATTAATATCATTCCCGATTGCGGGTGATGTTTTAAAAGCAACGAAAGGAAAAGTAAATACGTAATTTTTACTAGGTACAAACAAAAATCGTTAGTTAGTGCGAGCCGTATCGGCTCAGCATCGCACTATTTCCCCGTTACCCTTCTGCTTTGATTACTCATTACGTACCCCCTTCTTTCTTGTGTATCTTTCTCTTTGCTATCATCGAGCCAACTCGATTGCAATTTCGCGGCGACGCGCTTCTTCTATCATTACTACCCTTGCCTCGTGCCCGCAATAAATGGACATGAGCGCCGCGGTGAGAGGGACGGCAGTACAGTGAGTGGGCGACGCGGGACCGACGTATGTGCTTGGAGGCGACGGAGGCAGCCACTGCAGGTCTCGAGCACCGTGGGCCTGTGGTGCGGTGCGGTGCTCTTCGAAGCCAACACACCCCTCTGCCTTCTGTGTGTGTTGCCGCGGCGCACTGGGACGGCGGCCCAGCTTTCTTGCCGGGGGGATATGGCGGATTTGCAAGGCCGCTTTACTGCTCTGTATCAGCTCGTCACCGTCGTCTTCCATCACCTTTCCTGTGGACGCGCTGGCCGTGTGAGTGACGTTATTAAACAATGGCTTGGTAGTGTGCTCCGTTATTTAGTACTTGCCGTGCGTCGTCCGGTAATTTCTCGGGCCAAAAGGTACTTGTGAATCTGCATAGTTATTCTCCTTTGCCTCGTGTCTGAGTATCGTCAGTTTTCGGTTACTTTCAAAATTAATGTGGTTCCATGCCTAGTTGCGGTGCCCTGTGAATTACCACCCTTGTGCCTTGTGTAGTGTTGTATCATCCTGTGTTCTTCGTAGATCCTAAGTTAGATGCAGTGATCATAGAATGAAGGCTTTCACGGCAGGTGTCGTCATTACTTAAAGCTTCCGGGCTGAGATGCCGTGGTCCATAATTGAAACTTTCCCCTGGTGTTTCGCCCTCGTCTGCGGAAGGCATCCTCGGAGGTAAAGCGGCGTACTGCAACGAGAGCGCGAGTAAGCGTCGTATATATATATATATATATATATATATATATATATATATATATATATATATATATATATAAGGCAAAACAGAGAGTGCTGCTGTCAGTCACGTGATGTCGGCTGTGCTGTGGTCTTTGCTATTGCCTACCTCCTCGATTGGAATTAATCGATTGTCATGTTGTTGCTGTAGTTTTGACATCCATATCTTATCAAGCTTGAGACCTTCCTCTTTTTCGTTAAAATTATTTCTATGTTTAAAAATCTGAATGGCATCTCTGTACAAGCGCGCATAATAATGCGACGTCTGTGCTATGACGGACGTTTCGTTAAATTTTATTTCGTGGTCACCTTCTTGATACACGTGTTCCGCTACAGCCGATTTATCAGTATGTCCGAGGCGGCAGTTCCTTTTGTGTTCGCTCAGACGAGTGTTGACACTTCATTTAGTTGTACCTATATAGACTTTTCCACAACTGCAGGGGATTTTATAGACACCTGGTGTGGCAGAGGATGTCGCTTATCTTTTGCAGATCTTAAAAATTCTTTTATTTTCGTGGTTGGTCTGAAAACAGTTTCCACATCGTACTTGCTTAAAATTTTTCCAATACGATCAGTGACCTTATTGATAAATGGTAGAAAAACTTTCCCCTTGATTTGTTGTCGTTCCTCGTCCGTCCTGCTTGTCCGTCTAGGGCGTAGTGCACGATCTACCTCCCTGTCTGAATAGCCATTCTTCTTAAATGTCACTCTAAGATGTTCAATCTCATCGTATAAATACACTGGTTCACAAATTTTGTGGGCCCTGTCTACTAATGTCTTAATCACGCCTCTTTTTCGTCGTGGGTGGTGGTTAGAATCTTTTTGGAGATAACGATCAGTGTGTGTGTGTCTTTCCTATAGACCTTATGACCAAACGATCCGTCGTCTCGTTTGATAACCGTCACATCTAAAAAGTTCAGTTGACTATTGGTTTCCTTTTCCATGGTGAATTGAATTCTAGGATTGATGCTGTTGAGATGTAACAGGAAGGCATCCAGCTCCTCTTCGCTGTGTGTCCATATAACTCTGTCATTTGTATAACTGTGAGCACCTTCCATTAGCCACTTGGGTGACTTACTAATTAATTATAATGTGTACCTAGACTTAAAATTTTGGCGTTTTTCTTAACCTATTGGCACTTGATTTGACTAGTTGTGATGAAGGGGCCCATATGTCGTGTATACGGTTGGTAATTGTGACCTAACGTGTTTAGCTGAGCATACCAGTTACCCTTGCGGGTGGCATATTATTCAAAGCCATTAGTTATTTGGACTAACTGTACACTAAGTCCGCCGACTAACTCGGCAGTACTGTTACACGGGGGCCTGTTCAAATGTTTGTAGAACTTATGGGACTTACCACTCCCATGAACCACAGACATTGCCGAGGTGGGGTGGCTTGTGTGCCTCAACGATACAGATAGCCGTACCGTAGGTGCAACCACAGCGGAGGGGTATCTGTGGAGAGGCCAGACAAACGTGTGGTTCCTGAAGAGGGGCAGCAGCCTTTTCAGTAGTTACAGGGGCAACAGTCTGGATGATTGACTGAGCTGGCCTTGTAACATCAGCAAATGTGGCTTTGCCACACAGCTACTGCGAACGGCTGAAAGCAAGGGAAAACTACAGCCGTTACCTTCCCGAGGACATGCAGCTCTACTGTATGAACATATGATGATGGCATCCTCTCGAGTAAAATATTCCGGAGGTAAAATAGTCCCCCATTCGGATCTCCGGGCGGGGACTACTCAGGAGGATGTGATCATCAGGAAAGACAATACTGGCATTCTACGGGTCGGAGCGTGGAATGTTAGATCCCTTAATCGAGTAGGAAAATTAGAAAATTTAAAAAGGGAAATGGATAGGTTGAAGTTAGATATAGTGGGGATTAGTGAAGTTCGGTGGCAGGATGAACAGGATTTCTGGTCAGGTGAGTACAGGATTATAAATACAAAATCAGTTGGGGGTATCACAGGAGTAGGGTTGATAATGAATAAGAAAATAGGAATGCGGGTAAACTACTATGACCAGCACAGTGATCGCATTATCATTGTCAAGATAGATACGAAGCCAACACCGACAACAGTAGTACAGGTTTATATGCCAACTAGCTCTGCCGATGATGAGGAAATCGAAAAAATATATGAGGAGCTAAAGGAAATTATTCAGACAATTAAGGGAGAGGAAAACTTAATTGTTATGGGAGACTGGAATTCGGTAGTAGGACAAGGAAGGGAAGGGAAGATAGTAGGTGAATATGGTCTGGGCAAAAGGAATGAAAGAGGAAGCCGCCTGGTAGAATTTTGCACAGAACATAATTTAGTTATAACAAACACCTGGTTCAAGAATCACAAAAGAAGGTTGTATACGTGGAAGAGACCAGGAGACACCGGAAGGTATCAGATAGATTTTATAATGGTAAGACATAGATTTCGGAATCAGGTTCTACAGTGTAAGATGTACCCAGGGGCAGATATAGACTCTGACCATAACTTGTTGGTTATGAACTGTAGGCTGAAACTAAAGAAACTAAAAAAAGGTAGGAAAATAAGGAGATGGGACCTGGATAAATTGAAGGAACCTGAGGTTCTTAAGAATTTCAGAGGGAGCTTTAGGCAACAATTGACAGAAACAGGGGATAATAAAACAGTAGAAGAGGAATGGGTAAAATTGAGAGATGAAATAGTGAAGATAGCAGAGGACAAAATAGGTAGGAAGGCAAGACCTACAAAAAATCCTTGGATATCACAGGAGATACTAAATTTAATCGACGAAAGGAGAAAATATAAAAATGCAGTAAATGAAACAGGCAAAATGGAGTACAGACGACTAAGAAATGAGATTGACAGGAAGTGCAAAATGGCTAAGCAGGAGTGGCTAGAAGGCAAATGCAAGGATGTAGAAGAATGTATAAATAGAGGAAAAATAGATACTGCCTACAGGAAAATAAAAGAAACATTTGGAGATAATAGAAACAGATCTATGAATATCAAGGACACTGATGGAAAACCAGTTCTCAGCAAAGAAGGGAAAGCTGAAAGGTGAAAAGAGTATATAGAGGGGCTCTACAAAGGAAATGAACTCCGAGACAATATTGTAGGAAGGGAGGAGGATGTAGATGAAGATGAAATAGGAGATACTGTATTGAGAGAAGAATTTGACAGAGCCCTGAAAGACCTAAGTCGAAACAGGGCCCCTGGAGTAGATGATATTCCCTCAGAGCTACTGAAGTCTCTGGGAGAACCAGCCATGACATACCTGTTTCACCTGGTGCGTAAGATGTATGAGACAGGAGAAGTACCCTCAGACTTTAAGAAAAATGTTATAATCCCCATTCCAAAGAAAGCAGGTGCAGACAGGTGTGAAAACTACAGAACCATCAGTCTAATAAGTCATGGTTGCAAAATATTAACACGAATTATATACAGAAGGATGGAAAAGGTGGTAGAAGCCGACCTCGGGGAAGATCAGTTTGGGTTCAGGAGAAATGTAGGAACACGGGAGGCAATACTCACGTTACGGCTTATCCTAGAAGATAGATTAAGAAAAGGCAAACCTACATTTCTAGCTTTTGTAGATTTGGAGAAGGCTTTTGACAATGTTGATTGGAATAAACTCTTTCAAGTTCTGAAGCAAGCAGGAGTAAAATATAGGGAACGTAAGGTTATTTATAACTTGTACAAAAACCAGACAGCGGTTATCAGAGTTGAAGGGCATGAAAGGGATGCAGTGGTTGGAAAGGGAGTAAGACAGGGTTGTAGTCTTTCTCCATTGTTATTCAATTTGTACATTGAGCAAGCTATAAAGAAAAGCAAGGAGAAATTTGGAGAAGGAATTAAAGTTCAGGGTGAAGAATTAAAAACATTGCGTTTTGCCGACGACATTGTAATAATCTCAGAGACAGCAAAAGACCTGGAAGAGCAGTTGACGGGAATGGACAGTGTGCTGAAAGGTGCATATAAGATGTACATTAACAAGAGCAAAACTAGGGTAATGGAGTGCAGTGTAAGGAAATCAGGTGATGCTGAAGGAATTAGATTGGGAAACGAAGCAATAAAGGAGGTAGATGAGTTTTGTTATTTGGGCAGTAAAATAACAAATGATGGTCGCAGTACAGAGGATATAAAATGCAGAATGGCAATGGGTAGAAAAGCGTTCTTGAAAAAGAGAAATTTGTTAACATCGAATATTGATTTAAGCCTAAGGAAGTCTTTTCTAAAGGCATTTGTATGGAGTATTGCCTTGTATGGGAGTGAGACATGGACGATAAACAGTGCGGACAGGAAGAGGATTGAGGCTTTTGAAATATGGTGCTACAGAAGAATGCTGAAGATTAGGTGGGTGGATCGTGTAACTAATGAGGAGGTACTGAACAGAATTGGAGAGAAAAGAAATTTCTGGCATACCTTGACTAAAAGAAGGGATAGATTGGTAGGACACATTCTTAGACATCAAGGAATTGTAAATTTAGCATTGGAGGGAAGTGTGTGGGGTAAAAATCGCAGAGGAAGACCAAGAGATGGATACAGTAAGCAGATTAAGACAGATGTAGGTTGCCGTTCTTATGTGGAGATGAAGAGGCTTGCTCAGGATAGGGTGTTGTGGAGAGCTGCATCAAACCAGTCTCCGGACTGAAGACCACAACAACAACATGGGACTTAACTACGGGGTCATCAGTCCCTAAGCTTACAAACTACTTATGAACTAGCTAAGACTAAGGACGGCACAAATATCCATCCCCGAGAGGGATTCGAACCCCCGACCGCAGTGGCCGTGCAGACCGTAACTGGAGCGCCTCAGTCCCCTCGGCCACCGCGGCAGGCACGGGAGCCTGAATTGTCCTTTCACCATCCGGCTACTTGTAGTCCTGTTAAAGTCACATGGGCACGGGTATTTTCATTTATTTGTGACGTATCACCTGATGTAGTAAGATGTTCAGATGTTTGTAAATCTTATGGGACTTAACTACGGGGTCATCAGTCCCTAAACTTACAAACTACTTATGAACTACTTACGAACTACGACGGCACAAATATCCATGCCCGAGGGGGGATTCGAACCCCCGACCGTAGTGGCCGTGCAGACCGTGACTGAAGCGCCTCAGTCCCCTCGGCCGATGTAGTAAGAAGATTCGCCATACGGATCAGATTACCATCCGCTGATTCTAAGTGACAGTTTTGTTACTGATGTATTGTACCGGTAAAATTTTAACCATGCTGTCCTGTTAAGTATCAGCCTTCGGATCGAGAATATTTTGACATTGCCTGGCGCATTAAAGAGTTTGTTTACCGAGTGTAAGTGCCTTCATTGTGGCCAAATTGTTACTTGAAATTTTGTCATTAGTTCAATGTCTCCTAGTAAACTATTGTTTTATGTTTAAAGAGGATCGGTTTTAAGCTTAATCTTACGATTGGCTAATTCAGAGGGGCGCCTTGCTATTAATCTTTAAGGCTCCATATTTCAATTAATATAATGTCTGCACTAGATTCTAGTTGTGTTGATATTACCTGGCGCATTGAAGTGTTTATTCATTAAAGGTGAACGCTTTCATTTTAACTAAATTGTTACTTGAAATTTTGCAAACTGTGTCATGAATTCAGTGTCTCCTAGTAATCTATTGTTTTATGTTTAAAGAGGATCAGTCTTAAACTTAATCTTATGACTCGCTAATTCAGAGGGGCGCCTTGCTATTAATCTTTTAAGGCCCCACTTATGTATTAATATACTAGTGTCCGCTATAACGTTGCCCTTGCTTAGTATGATGCCATAATTGTTAAAAGTAGATTCTGCGATTACATTTTTTGGACAAGGAATTGATGGTACCATATGTTTGAATTTGAAATAAGTTAAAGTACAGCACAAAATGAACGTTAAAGCAAATAAACCGCGGGTTTCATATTAAAGTCGGGCACCATACAAGCAACAGCACGTAATAAGACTTGCGGAAAGCATCTAGCTGGATCCTGCACTTCGTATTGTAGAAGCTGGAAATGATAACTTTTACCTATTTAATACATGAACGTTCGAGATACTTTCCGTAGGAGATCAATGTTCAGACTGTTCACTTCGCTTTTAATTGTTGTGTGACCGTGGGTGAACATGAAGTTACTGGTAATGATAGAATAATTTAAAAAAAAAAAAAAAAAAAAAAAAAAAAAAAAAAAAAAAAAAAAAAACGGACTTCGTGAAATTACAAAAGAAATGACTGCAGGTTCTAAAATCAAGCAAAGTATAGTATAAGGATGACTGATTGATTGCAATTTTGCAGACAATGCGAAGCGATTGTAATGGCGTCTGAACATTAAACTATTACAGAGGCGAAGGAGCTGAAAACCTTAAGAAATTAAATATTTGGCGTGGAGGGATTCATTTAAATAAAAGCCAAAGAGAGGGGATGATTTTAAATTTAAGTAATATATTTTTATAACAACTTACATCACAATACCTGACATTGAATAGATACATGAATGGAAGACGTGCGTACAGAACGAACATAGACAAGAGAGTGAGTAAAAACTCCTATCTCGGTTCCGTCTTCTCGCTTGTTTGGGAATAAAAAATGAAGAACGAATTTAAATTAGTTGCATTGCGTGTCAGAGGGAACCGGAGGCGATAAGTATCACTGATCAAAGATAAACAAAAAATAAATAAAAATTTCAGTGTATCGTTACACCGCCCTAGATTCAAGTTGTCTTGATATTAACTGGTGCCTTAAAATGTTTGTTTATTAAAGGCGAGCGCCTTTATTTTAACTAAATTTTTGCTACAAATTTTGCAAACCGTGTCATTCTTTCGTCCTCTGTTAACAATACGTTATCTCACTGTTGTATAACTGTTTATTTAATTTTGCTTGGGGCTGAATAAAAGGCCTTTTGTTTAACCTTTTAATTTCTCTATTACCACGATCCATCCCTTATGTAACAGTGCTGTCCAAACTATTGACCACGTGCTTTTTGACTGCTGCAATTTATTGAAAGATAGGGACCATCTCAGGAAAAAAATAGCTGCCAAAGGAGGAGGATGGCCCTTCAGTAAATATGACTTAGTACATAAATTCACTACAGACTTTTACAATTTTTTTAATTCAATAAGATTTCCTGATGTATAAAATTGTTTGTTCCTTTGTATAACCCTGTCAACTTATATACTGTACTTGTGTTTGCAAAAAATATTTGATGTAACCGCCTGAATCTAACCATCAAACATGTAATATTACTATGTAATGGGGCATGTTAAATAATATCTATCATAGTGTATAATTAAAGTTTGCCGGGCGTCGCTTGGGCCGCTTTCCCCTAACAACCGCAGCAAGTGGTCCGTGATTGGCGTATCACAGCCCCGCTCTCACGAAACGATGAGGTCAGAGGCGAACCCGTGCGCCCCCAGACAGCCGCTTGACGAATGAGGTGGTCGCGCTTGCGTGGACCGCCGAGCCGCGTATCACGTGACCCAGCGGCGCCGATGATATATCTTTGTCCACCAACAATAAATAATTGCCTCCGGAAGCGAAAAACGCCCGCTCCAAATTGCGAGCGCAGAACAAACGTTTGCCCAGTTTCAATATCCCAAAATGTGATCTCGCGCCCGGCCGCGTGTTTGCCGTCAGGTTTATTAGGTCTTTGCGCCGTATTTGCTCGCGGAGATCGACTTGCGAAAGGACTGAGGGACACAGAGAGAGAGAGAGAGAGAGAGAGAGACCAGAGAAGTTTTCTGCGGCAAGGCACGTTGGAAACATTGCTGACGTTTACTGGATTTGTTTATGATCGTTGTTTGAAGCATACAGGTATCGACAACCGTGAGGCTTTGAAAGTGAAGGATAATAGGTATCTCGTAAGACTGGGTGTGTGTTGTGTTTGTGAGTGTGTGTGTGTGGGGGGGGGGGGGGGGATCGATTTCTTTCACTACTTGCTGGTTCATTATGGAACTATGGTATCTTTAATGACAGCAACCAGTCGCATGTAAATTGTTTTTATTACATTTCCTCCATTACCGATTTCGATATGCCTAGCATATCATCAGATGGTGAACGGTTTTTTATATTACAGATGGTGTGTAGTGGAATTTGTGCATCTGTTATAATTACATAAACAAAACAAGTGAACTATGTGGCTAGCATAACTGTCATACTAATACTGACTTAGGCGTAAATGTTGGTACTTACAATTTGTCTTACCCATAAACCCATTGTCACAAATGGCAGCATGCACACATTAATTGTGCTGCTATGCACTTCACTCGTATTACACAGCATAACTGGTAGCATGCACATATTTATTGTGCTGCTAAACACTTTATACATGTTGCACCATACAGTTTCCATGCACAAATGTATACGTTTGTATAGTGCGTGGAAACTGTACGGTGTAACATGTATACATCTGTATAGTAAGTGGAAACTGTATGGTGCAGAATGTATAAAGTGTTTAGCAGCACAAATAATATGTGAATGCTACCAGTTATGCTGTGTGATACGAGTGAAATGCATAGCAGCACAATTAATGTGTGCATGCTACCATTTGTGACAATTGGTTTATGGATAACACAAATTGTAAGTAGCAACATTTAGGCCTAAGTCAATATTATTATGTCAGTTATGCTCGCCACATAGTTCACTTGTTATGTTTTTGTAATTATAACAGATGCACAAATTCCACTACGCACCATATGTAATATAATAAACTTTTCCCCATCTGATGATGATGTAATAAAAACAGTTTACATAAAAGGCGACTAGTTGCTGTCATTCAAGGTACCATATTTCACCACAGTCGCAGTGTTCCTAATCCATAATGGATAATTGTTTCATTATGGAACTGGTTTTTGCCACAAGTTACCATATTTTTCCAACCCTCTTCTTGTATTAAGTACCACTGGTAGATGTTCATTGTTAAATTGCAGTACGAAAGTTTGTAACGAATAAATATAACAAAAGGAGCATTTTTATACCATGAAGTTTCGGTCTACAGTCACTGACCAATCAGACGCACTATAGTTTTAAGCAAATTTTTATTTATGTCTACCGATTTGTTTAATAAATAAATTGTGATAAAATGGTTGTTTGTGTAATCTACCTCATAACTAATAACCGATAAATGAAATGTACTATTTGTTGAAAATATTTTGTTTCAATAATTCAACAAAAATTAAAATATTGTCAATGTGGAGAGAGTTGATATCTTGTTGAGCCCGATTTTGCAACTAGGGGAGCCTTAATACGACGTGGAATACTGTCGATGCAGAACTGTACTGTGCCTTACATTTGTGGATGATGAGACTACTGATTCATGATCTTTTCTAACAGGTGTATTTTTGTTATGATGACATCTTTTGCCGCCTCCCTCTTCATTACTTCCCATACACTTTCTATGGGGTTCTTGTCGGGACTATTAGCTGGCCATTCCAGAGGGATATTTTGTTCCTTAGAAAGGACTTAACTCACTCCTTTGTGATGCAGGGGGCTACATCCTGCACAAAAAGAAATAATTCCCCATACGGGAACCATTCTCTGACCTGTGGTATTGCCCGTTTTTGTAGGACTTCCTTGTACGGGTTTTGTCTCCAGTGGCGCAGCCAGGATTTGGTTCTTGAGGGGGGAGCTCATTTAATAATACAAAAATAAAATTAAAAAAATAAAAAATAAAACGCACTGACGTGTTTTACGGCCCACTTTAAATTTGTAGTTTCATACCGTTTTGCAAACATTTTGGACCAAAATAATAATCTAAATAATAAGAAAATTAGTTAATAACAGTGTCTGAAATCCTTGTAGAAAAGAAATATTCAGGGACTGGCAGGTTCCGAACCACTGACCTTCAGCGTCACAGCCCAACACATTACCCACTACGCTACAGCTAACATTTAGGAAGTGCGCTCTTTAATCGCATACTATTGATGGTCGTTGTTAACTGATGCTAATATGGCATTTGTAGACACTAGATTATCATTTATCGTACGAAGAACGATGTCTTTTTGTTAATTCTTCAGTGCGCAATTGCTTTGAAATGACAACGTGTAAATTACAATAACAAAATCATCAAATACGCAACGCTAGATGGCGTATGCAAGAGAGAGTTTTGGGCGAGGAATGTCACGTGACATCTCCGAATGGCTGGTTTTCGTTAATTCAATGGAGGGTGTTAAATCTCCGTTATTTTTGCAAATACGTCTCAAACGATACCAGATATGAAAGAAACATACGGAAACAAAGTTGTAGAGAATTTCCTCCTTCACAAATTCGGTTATTGAACTTTCGCGTGAGATGAACGGTTTATTTGCAATTAAAATTACATTGCAAACGGCTTTTTTTGCTCTTACTGTCGTATTTCTTGTCCGAAATATTTGAAAAAGCGAGGTTCTGGTGTCTGGTAGCTAACAATTATGTCTGCAAAATTTGGTGGCGATCGATTGAATGGTTCAACCTAAAAAGTGGGAACACGTTACAGCCAGAGACATCGTCAAATCTCCGATATTTTTGCAAATGTGTCTGCAACGATGCAAGATATGAAAAAAACATAATAGAGCGACGTTGTAGAGAATTTTGCCCTCTACCAATTAGGTTCTCTACCAATTAGATTATTCAATTTTCGTGTCAGATGAACGGTTCGTTTGATATTACAATTTTATTCCAAACGGCTTTTTTGTGTTACTACCGTATTTTTTGTCCGAAAAATTTTAACAGGCAGGTTCTGGTCTATGGCGGCCTACAGTTATGTGTGCAAAATTTGGTGCTGATCTGTTGAACGGTTCGTCTTAAAAATAGGGAACAGATTACGGACAGCCGGACAGACAGACAGACATACATCCCAAAATCGCTGTAATTTTTGCAAATGTCTATGAAACGATACGAGATATGAAAACAACATAAAAGAACAAAGTTGTAGAGAATTTTCTCCTCTACAAATTAGGTTATTCAATTTTCGTGTCAGATGCATGGTTAAGCCGTTATTTTCATTTAAATTTTGAGCTATCAAAAGACGATCGCAAAGGCCCACTTTTAGTGTTACTATCGTAACCTAAAGTGGGCCAATAAAGCCTATTGATTTTTTTAGTCTATGACTTATTTTTACACTTCTATAATTTAACCAGTTATCTACGAAAACAATTGCACGAGAAATAAAATGAGTAGGCTCGCATTAATTTAAAAGTGGAAGAGGAGCAACGTGGTGGAAATGCAGTGTATATAATCAGCTCGTAAAATAATTAAGCAGCTTCTATGTTACTAGCCAAAGAGAAACGTCTTTACAGTTTCATTAACATGAGACTCTATAGGACACACGGTCTTGAAATCTACCATTTCGGACTTTCCACAGGCAAAATCCCACATTACATTGTTACAATACCATTTTGTTCTGTGAGGTTTCGATTTTGTGCTTTAGTGTGCACAAAGACGAGATAGTCCTTTTATTGGCATGCGTTCAGGCTTTTTTCTCTCAGGTCTTGAAGCACCGTCTTTCTGAATTTGTTTGCAATTCGAATCTTTTACCTTCTTGTTGATGTACCGTTTGCTTTGCCAGTCCATGAACGACTGCAGTCTGGAATTCCTTCAATACATTTACATTGTTGCCCCATCACTTTTTTCTTAGAACAACATATATAAATTTACAATGGAGACAACTAGTAAGCCAAATAATAATTCTAAGCCACCATATTTTGCTTTTCTTATCAATCTCATATAGAGATTTCAGCATGTCTGCTGTATCGACTTCCTCATATGCATGGTGTACTGTTTCACAAGTTTGAGGCATATGATCTCAATTACCAACCAATCTTTTTGTTTTCAAGACACTCTTGTTGTCTCAGTGGATCATGAAAATGAGATAGATGTAAAAATTCTCTACCTGTCCGTTCATATCAATACAGACATGACTTCTTCTGTGCATCTGTAGTCACAGTCTCCACAGTGAAGATTTTTTTGAGGTTTCCAATCATTTTCATGTCTCAAATACATACACACCATGAAGAATTTTCATTAAGCTAAGTGGAAAAAACTGTCAAAGTAAATCTTGTGGTGACTTTTCAGGCTTTCTCGTCTTGCATTAGTGACCAGCAGCAACTACCAATACCTGAAGATGTCGGACAGTAGCTTCGACGACATTTTATGGGGTATACACAAGTATCATCCGGCGGCAAATCCAGGAAGAATATCTACAATAAATCTTATGGTTCCAGAATGAAACTTCACTCTGCAGCGGAGTGTGCGCTGATATGAAACTTCCTGGCAGATTAAAATTGTGTGCCGGAACCGGGATTCGAACCTGCATCCTTTGCCTTTCGCGGGCAAGCGCACTACCGACTGTGCTATCCCGACATGACTCACGATGCCGCCTCACAACTTTACTTCCGCCAGTACCTCGCGTCTTATGGTGTTTGTTCACCAGCTTCTGAGACAATTACCTCACTACACTTTGAGCCAATTGTTTTCCTGAACATTAACCAGTAATACTATATGTCTCTGCTTTGCATTAGCATCGGCGGTTTTACGCGCAAGCCATTGTTCCTTCCGAGCATAAATAATGAAATGGTGGTTTCAGACAGAAACCACTGGTACTCAAAGGATTTATGCAGAAAAAATTATCCAGTTTTTCTCTGTTGTCATGAGATTCAGCAGATCAAAATAGGCCAGACAACAGTAATTCTTGCTGGGTGACGTATAACGTTCACAGTGATGGGTTTTGCTGAGAAGCCGAATCCCTGCAGGTGATATGGCTACAGCACTTGTACATGAAGTATCCTCCAGACAAGACAGCCTTTTGCTGCTGCTAATCGTCGCACACAGGTAAATTTCTGAGGCAATTTCCTTTTACATACAGTTATGAGACAGGGGAAATACCCTCAGACTTCAAGAAGATTATTGTAATTCCAATTCCAAAGAAAGCAAGTGCAGACAAGTGTGAAAATTACAGAACTATCAGTTTAATAAGTCATGGGTGAAAAATACTAACACGAATTATTTACAGACGAATGGAAAAAATTGTGGAATTTGGTCTCGGGTAAAATCACTTTGGATTTAGGAGAAATGTAGGAACACGGGAGGCAATACTCACATTACGACTTATTTTAGAAGATACGGCAAGGAAAGGGAAACCTACGTTTTTAGCGTTTGTCGATTTGGAGAAACCTTTTGACAATGTTGACTAGAATACATTCTTCCAAATTCTGAATGTATCAGGGGTGAAATACGGGGAACGTAGACTTATATTCAACCTATTCAAAAGTCAGCGGTTATTAGAGACGAAGGGCAAGAAAGGGGCGCAGATGCTGGGAAGGGAGTAAGACAGGGTTGTAGCCTTTCCCCAAGTTGTTCAATCTGTACAATGAGCAGGCAGTGAAGGAATGGAAGGATAAATTTGGAAAGGGCATTAAAGTGCAGGGAGAAGAAATAAAAATATTGCGGTTTGCCGATGACATAGTAATTCTGTCAGAGACCGCAAAAGATCTGGAAGAGCAATTGAATGGGATGGACAGTGTCTTGAAAGGAAGATATTAGATGAACATTGACAAGAGTAAAACTAAGGTAATGGAATAGAGTGTCAGATAATCAGGCGATGCTGAAGGAATTAGATTAGGTAATGAGACAATAAAAGTAGTAGATGAATTTTGTTATTTAGGTAGCAAGATAACTTCTGATGGCCGAAGAAAAGAAGATATAAAGTGCAGATTGGATATGGAAAGAAAAGCGTTTCTAAAGAAGCGAAACTTGTTAACATCCAAGTAGTCCTTTCTGAAAGCATTTGTCTGGAGTGTAGCATTGTATGGGAGTGAAACGTGGACGATAAGGATTTCAGATAAAAAGATGATAGAAGCTTTTGAAATGTGGGGCTACGGACGAAAATTAGATGAGTACATCAGGTAACTAATGATGAGCTGTTTAACCGAATCCGGGAGAAAAGGAGTTTCTGGCATATCCTGACTAAGAGAAGGGATAGATTGGTTGGGCACGTTCTGAGACATCAAGGATTAGTCAACTTAGCATTAGAAGGAAGCGTATGGGGTAAAAATCGTAGAGGGAAACCGAGGGACGAATATAGCAAGCAGATTCAAAAGGATGTTGGTTGCCGAACGTATTCTCAGATGAAGAGACTTGCACAGGACAGGGTAGCGTGGAGAGCTGCATCAAACCAGTCTGCGGACTGAAGACCACAACCACAACCACATTGATTTTATTACAATTATTGATACCGTGTCTATTCTTTCGGGCATGTCAGAAAGGACAGACATCATTGGTTACATCAACGACCGTATTTTCATGAATTCCAAACATTGAAACATATCGACAATTTAAGTCATTGGAATAAATGCAACGGAGAAGTAGAAATTTCTGTTGAAACGTGTTTTAAACCCGGATTTCCCACTTTGGGCGAGCTGTTGCCTTAACCAACCAGGGTATCAGGGTATCCAGGCGCGGCTTCTTTCTTTCATTATAAGAATGCATAAATTCAGCCGTATCTATAAATAAGCAATCTATAAGATACAAAAACCATTTTTTTACACCCGAAAACACGTTCTTTTGTTTCTATTGTCGTGATGAAAACTTACGGAGCTGGACGCCATAAGTGCAATGTATTTGAAGTGAAAATAAGTTTTATTCCCCTATCAAAAAACGTAAGTATTATT
Source organism: Locusta migratoria (assembly GCA_026315105.1). Taxonomy (NCBI): domain Eukaryota; kingdom Metazoa; phylum Arthropoda; class Insecta; order Orthoptera; family Acrididae; genus Locusta; species Locusta migratoria. The sequence continues at coordinate 883,026,559 of CM048744.1, read as the reverse complement.
AATACTAAAATAAATAAGAATGGAAATGTACGTTGCGTAATTACATAAGTAGGTACGTTTTTCGAATGCTACTTTTTGTTTTTTACTTCGCAACTTTGATACTGAAAGCATAACTTCTGTGCGATTTTTGTTTTTGTTTTGTTTTTTGCATTCTTATTCTTTTGCCAATGTATCACAACTACATAATGTCAGCAGCATGTAAAGTATCGAGAGTATCGTATGTGGCGTTGTTAATGCTGAGGTTGCACTGATACCCTTCTTGTGGCCATCCTTTTGCACCTTGGGAAGGAATTCATGTACCCTGTCTTTCAGCGACTGGTGTTGTCCTTGTGAAAGTAGGTTAACGTTTTCTAAGTGGGGGTGAACTGAGGAACTGAGTCGGACTGGGGAAACCATATAAAAACAAACATCAGCACACCGACGGCACCAGGTAGGGGTAGATTCATATGATTTGATTATTGTTACAATGGCCTTTCAAGTATTTTTAAGGGATTCTTTACCAACAAAGCAGGTATCTCTAATTAAAGTTTCCCATAATTGTAATTCCTACATTAATTGAAATGACTGATATTCGTGCGCTTCATCATGTAACCTAAATTTGACAGATTTCTTTTAGTCCTTGTGTGGATGGCGTCATACTGTTCTTTATCAAGGAATAATTTCCACCTTTGGCACAATACCGATATATTTTCTAGATAATTTTTCTATTCGGCCTGACATTGAAGTTTGAAGATGGCCTTGTAAGCCGAAAGTCGATTAAAGAAACGAAAAGAAAAAAAAAAATTAGAACATTCACAAATTGTGCCTTTAATTGGATATAAGGAAGTTACACCAGACATTGACGGAATAATCAGTAAAAATCATATGTCTTTATGTTTGTCTGGGTTACGTACTAATAGCTCTATCCCTAAACGGACTAAAACTGGACATATATAAACTTTTGGCCCACTTTAGGTTACGGTAGTAACACTAAAAGTTGGCCTTTGCGATCGTCTTTTGACAGCTGGAAATGTGTATGAAAATAACGGCTTTACCATTCATCTGACACGAAAATTGAATAACTTAATTTGCAGAGAAGAAAATTCTCTACAACTTTGCTCTGTTGTGTTTTTTTCATTTCTTGCAAAAATAACGGCGATTTGACGATGTCTGTCTGTCTGTAACGTGTTCCTTCTTTATAGGCCGAACCGTTCAACCGATCGATACCAAATTTTACAGACATAATTGTTGGCTACCTGAACCTCGCTTTTTCAAATATTTCGGACAAGAAATACGGCAGTAATACAAAAAAAGTTTGTAATGTAATTTTAATTGCAAATAAACCGTTCATTTAACGCGAAAATTCAGTAACCGAATTTGTAGAGATGAAAATTCTCTACAACTTTGTTCCCTTATGTTTTATTCATATCTCGTATCGTTTGAGATATATTTTCAAAAATAACGGAAATTCGACTCCCTCCATTGAATTAACGAAAACCAGCCGTTCGGAGATGTCACGTGACATTCCTCGATCAAAGCTCTCTCTTGCATACGCCATCTTGCGTTGCGTATTTGATGATTTTCTTATTGTAACTTACACGTTATTATTTCAAAGCAATGGCGCACTGAAGAATTAACAAAAACACGCCGTTCTTCGTATGATAAATTAAAATATAAAACTTCCTGGCAGATTAAAATTGTGTGCCGGAACCGGGACTCGAACCTGGGAACTTTTCATATCAGCGCACACTCCGCTGCAGACTGAAAGTTAAATTAATGAAAATATAGTGTCTAAAATGCCGTATTAGCATCAGTTAACATCGGCCAACAATAGTAACAAATTAAGAACACAACTCCTGTTAGCTGTAGCGTAGTTGGCAAGGCGTTGGTATGTGATGCTGTAGGTCAGTGGTTCGGAATCCGCCAGTACCTAATTTTATTCTCCTAAAAGGGTTTCAGACACTCTTATTAATTAAATAGTGCTATGTTACTCAATGTTTAGAGTTCTGAATATGTGAGAATGCTCCCTCTAAAATTGGTGTTTGTTCTAGTTCGTGAACATGCCTTTTAATACGTAACAACGAATTGAGCAATGGTCTTCTGAAGCATATGCACGTATACTGGGAGGATACTGTAATAATTAACATTCTGCACAAAGCGCTGAGAGAGCTAGTTTCGTATATAAAGGAAGTCCCAGATTTCTGTGGAAGCTGTAGTTACTTAATCAAACAGAAGGGAAGTGTATACATTGCAACAAATTACCCTGTTTATTTTTTTCTAAGCGTTTATTCAATATTTGTGGAATATATTGAGTCATTAATTACAATCAATGCATCTACTAAAATGTTTGTCTTTGACATGGTTGCTATGGACACTTTTAACATAGTTCAGATATGACTCCCTAGATTATGTAGATGCGATAAAGAAGTCTATGTCTACAATTCGTTTCTATGCTTCTTATGGCATGTTCCCGAAACAGAACAAATGCATTTCTCGGAGAAAGCGCTGTTACCTTTGAACAATTCGGAATCTCCACAATATAATTGTATTCAGTTAACAAGAGTGTGCGAAAACCTTTTAGAAAGCAAGAGGAAAAATGAAGTGGGACAAAAAGATCGACAGTGGTAGTTTTATAGTTGTTTTTTTTTTTTTTTTTTTTTCTTCAGTGAAATCGATGCTTTGCGGTCGTTGGTTCATATTTGTTCTGGGTAGTTCGTAGAGAATTTTACTCAGTTTTTTACTGGCGTTGAAACAACACCGTCTGAAGAGAAGGCCTGTACACTGTCGTGCCACGTCACGTCACGCAGAGTAGCTCGCGATCCCGTATCTTACTGGCTGGCTCTTGGGGCACAGTCCACCGCCTCACAGCGGCCAGCCAGTGAGCTAAGCGATCGCGATCTAGTGTGATGTGACGTGGCATGACAGTGCACAAGCCTTCTCATCAGATGGTGTTATTTGATCCGTCTTTCGTTTTCTCTCTTTTGACTGGTTCGTCGGTTTGAACGGGTACTTTGTGGACATTGGTTTGTTTTGTCCTATTTGATCGTTTCGGATAACTCAGTTCTCTCGTTACAGAGGGCGTCGGCAACCCTCCGACCGTGCGCGATGAGCAACCGCGCCCTAGCAAGTTTCGAACCACCGTGTAACATGTTCGTACATCACAAACTAATTCCTTGCCTATTGCGCTATGGCGAACAGCTGCGACAGTAATCCGTGATTCTCGAACTATCGATGGCAGGTGTTAACTAACTAACCAACATTGTCCTAAGGACGTGTTTTCAATAATTTCCAGTGCGCTATTGCTTTGAAACGACAAGGCTTGTGTTACAATAGGAAAATCATCAAGTATGGAAAGCAAAATGGTGTACGAAAAAGAGATTTTCGGTCATAGGATATTACTTAACTGATTTACGAACGCCAATTGTACGCTGTGTTCCATATAGGCTATAGCCACTCGTCCGAACGCCAAATGTACGCAACGTTCGTGCCAGCATATAGTCATTCGTAACCAGTACAGGCAAAGAAAATAAAATTTGAACTACCAAGGCGAGACAGGTGATAATATTTTAACGGAAAAATATAATGAAAATGTGGGACAGATATAATTTTGGCTTTTGATAAAATACGGTCAGAAGGAACATTACGTGTTGGGTGAATAGATAATACCACAATACTAGAGTCGTAATCTTATCACCAGAATTTTTTATTATTTAGTTTGCAAAAACTTATAAAACTACAAATCTAATGTGGGCCCTAAAACCTGTCAGTGCGAGTTTTTAAATTTATTTTTGTTTTTGATGTAGATGGGAAAAGCAAAGGACTTGTAGTACATCCTTGGAGAACGCTGGAGCCGCGGTGGAGTAGCAGAGCGGTCTAAAGCGTCTCGCTGCGGAGTGCGCGGTTGCCCGCTGTGGAGGTTCGAGTCCTCCCTGGGGCATGGGTGTGTGTGTTGTCCTTAGGTTAGTTTACCTAGGTTTAAGTAATTTGTAAGCTACGGACGGATAGATTTACAAACATTTGAACATTTGAGAACGCTGAGGTCACTTCCCATTCGGTGGATGATGTTTCATCTTTTACTAGGAACCGCGAACTCTCTTAAAGGAAATCCCGGTTCCTGTCGTACAACTGAGACGGTAATCCAAATTAACCCGATTTGATGAACAGTCTCTTGTGAGGGACGGTGCCAGGAGCCTTCTGAAAATCTTGAAGTATGGAATCAATTTGAGATTTCCTCTCCTTACATCGTCAGAAAAAGCTAGCAATGTTGCACAAACTGAACCTGTGTTTGCTTTGTAGCCAAACATATACTGGTTGCCGCCATATCACCGACGTTCAGCACTGCTGTGCTTCGCTAAGACTTGGAAGGGTCACCGTCCTGTTCTGCCGTTGCCAATCGGATTCCACACAGACCTTGTGTGAACCATTGGAAGTAGCGGCTCCATGTGAGAGGCGCTCACCACGTATCCCTACGCAGCATTTGACGCCTTCCTGCGGCGGAGGACACGGCGACCGATCAGTACTTGTTGGGCATTTCGCGGCGTGTAGGACGGGTGTTTACTGTTGATTATGAATCAACGGGTGATCAGGGTGATTCATAGTGTTCGAATACAAAGTTCTACAACTGATCGATGTCAGTGACATGGATACGAAATACGTAGCTTTTAGAAACTCATTCACCAAAGAAGATGAAACCAATATTCCAGATTTCGAATTACGAACAGATGCCGTAATGAGTAACGTAGAAGTAGATATCGCAGTAGTGCAGCAACTAAAATCACTTAACAAGAACAAGTAATCTGATTACGCTGATGCGATAGCCCCTAACTTAACAGCCATATACAACCGCTCTCCCAAAGAAGGGCCTGTACCAAAAGATTGGAAAGTTGCACAGGTCACACCAATATTCACGAAAGGCAGTAGGGTAACCCACTAAACTACAGGTCTATTTCATTGATGTCAATTTGCAGCAGGGTTTTGGAACATATCCTGTATTCAAATATTATGAATTATCTCGAACAGAACGATCTATTGATCCAAGGTCAATACGCATTTAGAAAATATCGTTCATGCGAATCACAACTAGCTCTTTATTCACACGAAGTGATGGGTATTATCAACAAGGGTTCGCAAATAGATTCCGTATTTCTTGATTTCCAGAAGGCTTTTGTCACCGTACCTCACAAACGGATTTTAGTCAAATTGCGTGGTTACGGTATATCGCCCCAAATATGCGACTGGTTAGGGGATTTCCTCTTAGAGAGGAAACAGTTCGTAGTAATCAATGGTAAGGTATCGACTAAAACACAGATGATATCGGGCGTTCCACAGGGTAGAGTTATTGGTCGACTGCTGTTCCTTATTTATATAAACGATTTAGGGGAAAATCTAAGTAGCTCTCTTAAGTTGTTTGCAGATGACGCCGTCATTTACCGTCTAGTAAAATCATCTGAAGATCAAAACCAACTATTTGAATAAGATATCAGTATGGTGTAAAAATGGCAGTTGACGCTAAATAATGAGAATTGTGAAGTCGTCCACATGAGTACGAAAAGAAATCCGTTAAATTTGGTTTACATGATAAATCAATCAAATGTGAAGGACGTAAACTCCACAAAATACCTAGGAATTACAATCACTTCTGACTTAAATTGGAAAGAACACGTAGACAATATCGTGGGAAAGTCGTACCAGAGACTGCGTTTTATTAGCAGAACTCTTAAGAGATGCAACAGAACTACTAAAGAAACTGCATACACTACGCTTGTCCGTCCATTTTTGGAGTATTGCTGCCCTTTTTGGGATCCTTATCAGATGGCTTTGACGGAGGACATCGAAAGAGTCCAAAGGACAGCTCGTTTCGTATTGTCACGATACAGGGGAGACAGCGTTACGTAAATGTTACAGGATCTGTGATGGGAATCATTACAACAACGGCGCTTATCGCTGCGGCGTGGGCTACTTACGAAACTCCAATCGCCAACATTCTCCTCCGAATGCGAAAATATATTGCTGATTCCCACTTACATAGGTAGAAATGATTATCAGAATAAAATACGGGAAATCAGAGATCGAACGAAGAGATTCAGTTGTTCTTTCTTCCCGCGAGATATTCGAGAGTGGAATGGGAGAGAGATAGTTTAGTGGTGGTTCGATGAACCCTCTGCCAGGCACTTAAATGTAATTTGCAGAGTATCCCATGTATATGTAGATGTAGATCGACGTCAGTGACATGGATACGTAATTTAACGAGTATTCATTTTTCTAATAATTGTTGTATGACCTCTGCAGTAGCGCAGTCACGGTGGGGGGGGGGAGATTTTTTAATTTTATTATTTTTTATTGTTTTCATTTTTTTAACAAGTCGGCACCGGAAATTTGAAATAGTATACATGTAATCACAACGTAACTATAATTTCACAAGCACAAGTGAACGTGAAAATAGATCACCAATATTACTCCGCCATTGAGAACGTGTGCCGCTGTTACTGTGAGCGGTTTTAATGCCGCCGCGACCAGCTGTGACACTGCCGCTGTTGTTACTGCTATGTTGAAGTGGCGAGCCGATAGTTCTGCCGGGGGCCAAACGGTGGGTTCCCAGCTTTAGATGAGGCGTGGAACCTGGTGGAGCGCCAAGGGACGCTAGTGAAACAGAATTATAGTTGACACATTTTATTCCGTAACATACATAAGTTTGATGAAGGCTCTAGCTCGACAGGAGCTAGAGCAGTAGGTGGCGTCGCCTTCGAGCTGCAACCTTGGTGTTTCGTATGATGGTAGTGCCCGCGCCGCGCCGCGATGCCGGGAAGCGATCCACAGACTCTTATTCTGATGTGCTCTATCCCTTCACCAGGCTATGCAGCGGCCAGTGGATCCACGCAGGGACTCCTAGGAAGTCGGATGTTGTGCTGGTTCCCGACTCGGGATACCGGCTGGCCGGATTAGCACCAGAGTGCTGACTCGATGACAGGAACATTGGCCTTTAGTAACCAACCACCGAAGACTGCGCTGGTCTCAGGCAGCCTCCATAGAGGCGTGAAGTCGTCTGCACAGCGGATCACCATCTTCCCAGATGACGTTTAGTGTGAAGTATGGCCTCGACCAGAGTCCATCTCTTAGCTGCCTCTAGCAGCTAGCCGTATGTACTACTATCTCATTGCGGTTTGCCGATGACATAGTAATTCTGTCAGAGACCGCAAAATATCTGGAATAGCAATTGAATGGGATGGGCAGTGTCTTGAAAGGAAGAAATAAGATGAACATTAACAAGAGTAAAACGAAGGTAATGGAATGCAATGTCAGAAAATCAGCCGATGCTGAAGGAATTAGATTAGGTAATGAGACAATAACAGCAGTAGATGAATTTTGGCCGGCCGCGGTGGCAGAGGAGACTGACGCGCTTCAGTCACGGTCTGCACGGCCACTACGGTCGGGGGTTCGAATCCCCCCTCGGGCATGGATATTTCTGCCGTCCTAGTTCGTAAGTAGTTCATAAGTAGTTTGTAAGTTTGGGGACTGATGACCCCGTAGTTAAGTCCCGTAAGCTTTAATAACATTTGGTGAATTTTGTTATTTGGGTAGCAAGATATCTTCTGATGGCCGAAGTAAAGGAGATATAAAATGCGGAAAGGCTATGGGAAAAAAAGCTTTTCTAAAGAAGCGAAACTTGTTAACATCCAATATTAATTTAAATGTTAGGAAGTCCTTTCAGAGAGCATTTGTCTGGAGTGAAACGTATGGGAGTGAAACGTGGACGATTAGGAATTCAGATAAAAAGATGATAGAAGCTTTTCAAATGTGGTGCTACAGACGTATGATGAAAATTTGATGGGTGGATCACGTAACTAATGAGGAGGTTCATAACCGAATCGGGGAGAAAAGGAGTTTCTGGCATATGCTGACTAAGAGAAGGGATAGACTGGTTGGACACATTCTGAGACATCAAGAAATTGTCAACTTAGCATCAGAAGGAAGCGTGTGGGATAAAAATCGTAGAGGGAGACCGAGGGACGAATATAGTATGCAGATTCAAAAGAATGTAGGTTGCCGAAAGTATTCTCAGATGAAGAGACTTGCACATGACAGGGTAGCGTGGAGACCTGTATCAAACCAGTCTGCAGACTGAAGACCACAACAACAACAACAGTGTTGGTATCGTTGCTAGGAGGGACGAGAGAAACAGTGTGGCGGTAGACTGGACACGTGGGAGCCCTTGACGTGACGGGCGGCCCTTTGGGAAGGGGTGTCCACCACGAACGCCGCATCTCGCCGCGCCATCTCGTCTGGCAGCCCGCTATCAGCGGGTTCGCATCGCCACATCGCCGCATTAGGTCGGCTATCGGGCAGAAAACATGAGCCGCAGCGCACGCGTCACCCGCCGGTAACGCACGCACTTGTAATCCGCGACTGCCGGACATACGATCGCCATTACTGCGACACAAAGGCCCCTGTAACTGCGACTGATAACTGCGACTGACACGATCGCAGGTGGAAATTGCCGTCAACACTGTGCGGGGGGTCTTATAACGCAGCCGATCGTGTCACGCAAATACGGGGTTATCTATGAGTAATTGTGAGGCGGAGGAGTGGGAGAGGTCAACAACCTGAAGGAATGTCTTGCGAGACTATTTACATTCACTTAGAGTACATGTAAGGAGATACTGCAGGTAACGGCCAAAGTTAAATTATCGGACATAACCAGTAGGGATATTTTGTGATCTCTCAAAGGCTTTTGATTGTGTAAATCATGGGATTCTTCTAGATAAGCTTAAGTATTGTGGTATGAGTGGGACAGTGCACAAATGGTTTAAATCATACTTAACTGGAAGAGTGCAGAAAGTTGAAATAAGCAGTTCACATGATATAGATGAAACAATTAATTCTTGTAACTGGAGAGTTATCAAATATGGGGTCCCACAAGGTTCGGTCTTGGGTCTTTTGCTGTTCTTAATATATATTAATGACTTGCCATTCTACGTTCACGAAGATGCTAAGCTAGTACTTTTTTTACCCCCATGAACCACAGACACTGCCGAGGTGGGTTGGCTTGCGTGCCTCAACGATACATATAGCCGTACCGTAGGTGCAACCACAGCGGAGGGGTATCTGTGGTTCCTGAAGAGGGGCAGCAGCCTTTTCAGTAGTTACAGGGGCAACAGTCTGGATGATTGACTGAGCTGGTCTTGTAACATCAGCTAATGTGCCCTTGCCACACAGCTACTGCGAACGGCTGAAAGCAAGGGGAAACTACAGCCGTTACCCTTCCTGAGGACATGCAGCTCTACTGTATGAACATATTATGATGGCACCCTCTCGGGTAAAATATTCTGGAGGTAAAATAGTCCCCCATTCGGATCTCCGGGCGGGGACTACTCAGGAGGATGTGATCATCAGGAAAGACAATACTGGCATTCTACGGGTCGGAGCGTGGAATGTTAGATCCCTTAATCGAGTAGGAAAATTAGAAAATTTAAAAAGGGAAATGGATAGGTTGAAGTTAGATATAGTGGGGATTAGTGATGTTCCGTGGCAGGATGAACAGGATTTCTGGTCAGGTGAGTACAGGATTATAAATACAAAATCAATTAGGGGTATCACAGGATTAGGATTGATAATGAATAAGAAAATAGGAATGCGGGTAAACTACTATGATCAGCACAGTGATCGCATTATCATTGTCAAGATAGATACGAAGCCAACACCGACAACAGTAGTACAGGTTTATATCCCAACTAGCTCTGCCTATGATGATGAAATCGAAGAAATATGTGAGGAACTAAAGAAAATTATTCAGACAATTAGGGGAGAGGAAACTTAATTGTTATGGGAGACTGGAATTCGGTAGTAGGACAAGGAAGGGAAGGGAAGATAGTAGGTGAATATGGTTTGGGCAAAAGGAATGAAAGAGGAAGCCGCCTGGTAGAATTTTGCACAGAACATAATTTAGTTATAACAAACACCTGGTTCAAGAATCACAAAAGAAGGTTGTATACGTGGAAGAGACCAGGAGACACCGGAAGATACCAGATAGATTTTATAATGGTAAGACATAGATTTCGGAATCAGGTTCTACAGTGTAAGATGTACCCAGGGGCAGATATAGACTCTGACCATAACTTGTTGGTTATGAACTGTAGGCTGAAACTAAAGAAACTAAAAAAAGGTAGGAAAATAAGGAGATGGGACCTGGATAAATTGAAGGAACCTGAGGTTCTTAAAAATTTCAGAGGGAGCTTCAGGCAACAATTGACAGAAACAGGGGAAAATAAAACATTAGAGGAGGAATGGGTAAAATTGAGAGATGAAATAGTGAAGGTATCAGAGGACAAAATAGGTAGGAAGGAAAGACCTACAAAAAATCCTTGGGTATCACAGGAGATACTAAATTTAATCGATGAAAGGAGAAAATATAAAAATGCAGTAAATGAAACAGACAAAATACAGTACAGACGACTAAGAAATGAGATTGACAGGAAGTGCAAAATGGCTAAGCAGGAGTGGCTAGAAGGCAAATGCAAGGATGTAGAAGGATGTATAAATAGGGGAAAAATAGATACAGCCTACAGAAAAATAAAAGAAACATTTGGAGATACGAAAAACAGCTCTATGAATATCAAGGACACTGATGGAAAACCAGTTCTCAGCAAAGAAGGGAAAGCTGAAAGGTGGAATGAGTATATAGAGGGACTATACAAAGGAAATGAATTTCGAGACAATATTGTAGGAAGGGAAGAGGATGTAGATGAAGATGAAATAGGAGATACTGTACTGAGAGAAGAATTTGACAGAGCCCTGAAAGACCTAAGTCGAAACAAGGCCCCTGGAGTAGATGACATTCCCTCAGAGTTACTGAAGTCTCTGGGAGAACCAGCCATGACAAAATTGTTTCACCTGGCGTGTAAGATGCATGAGACAGGTGAAGTACCCTCAGACTTTAAGAAAAATGTTATAATCCCCATCCCTAAGAAAGCAGGTGCAGACAGGTGTGAAAACTACATAACCATCAGTTTAATAAGTCATGGCTGCAAAATATTAACGCGAATTATATACAGAAGGGTGGAAAAGCTGGTAGAAGCCGACCTCGGGGAAGATCAGTTTGGGTTCAGGAGAAAGGTAGGAACACGGGAGGCAATACTCACTTTACGGCTTATCCTAGAAGATAGATTAAGAAAAGGCAAACCTACATTTCTAACTTTTGTAGATTTGGAGAAGGCTTTTGACAATGTTGATTGGAATAAACTCTTTGAAGTTCTGAAGCAAGCAGGAGTAAAATACTGGGAATGTAAGGTTATTTACAACTTGTACAAAAACCAGACAGCGCATGAAAGGGATGCAGTGGTTGGGAAGGGAGTAAGACAGGGTTGTAGTCTTTCTCCATTGTTGTTCAATTTGTACATTGAGCAAGCTATAAAGGAAAGCAAGGAGAAATTTGGAGAAGGAATTAAAGTTCAGGGTGAAGAATTAAAAACATTGCGTTTTGCCGACGACATAGTAATTCTGTCAGATACAGCAAAGGACCTGGAAGAGCAATTGAACGGAATGGACAGTGTGCTGAAAGGTACATATAAAATGAACATTAACAAGAGCAAAACTAGGGAAATGGAGTGCAGTGTAAGAAAATCAGGTGATGCTGAAGGAATTAGATTGGGAAACGAAGCAATAAAGGAGGTAGATGGTAGCAGTACAGAGGATATAAAAAGCAGAATGGCAATGGGTAGAAAAGCGTTCTTGAAAAAGAGAAATTTGTTAACATCGAATATTGATTTAAACCTAAGGAAGTCCTTTCTGAAGGCATTTGTATGGAGTGTTGCCTTGTATGGTAGTGAGACATGGACGATAAACAGTGCGGACAGGAAGAGGATTGAGGCTTTTGAAACTTGGTGCTACAGAAGAATGCTGAAGATTAGGTGGATGGATCGCGTAACTACTGAGGAGGTACTGAACAGAATTGGGGAGAAAAGAAATTTCTGGCATACCTTGACTAAAAGAAGGGATAGATTGGTAGGACACATTCTTAGACATCAAGGAATTGTGAATTTAGCGTTGGAGGGAAGTGTGTGGGGAAAAAATGGCAGGGGAAGACCAAGAGATGGATACAGTAAACAGATTCCGACAGATGTAGGTTGTCGTTCTTATGTGGAGATGAAGAGGCTTGCTCAGGATAGGGTATTGTGGAGAGCTGCATCAAACCAGTCTCCGGACTGAAGACCACAACAACAACACATCTTCCAGAAAGTTATTAAGTGGTTCTCTACAAATGGACTCTCATTAAACTTTGAAAAAACCCAGTATATACAGTTTCATACAGTAAATGGCATGACACCATTAATAAATTTAGACTTTGAACATAAATCTGTACCTAAGGTAGAATATTCAAAATTTTAGGTGTTTGCATTGACGAGGGACTGAATTGGAAGGAACATATTGAAGATCTCCTGAAACGTCTGAGTTCAGCTACTTATGCTATCAGAGTCATTGTAAACTTTGGTGATATACATCTCAGTAAATTAGCTTACTACGCCTATTTTCATTCACTGCTTTCATATGGGATCATATTCTGGGGCAATTCAACATTGAGTAAAAAAGTATTCATTTCACAAAAGCGTGTAATCAGAATAATTGCTGGAGCCCACCCAAGAGCACCCTGCAGACATTTATTTAGGGATCTAGGGATACTCACTGTAGCTTCACATTATATATATATTCACTCATGAAATTTGTTACTAACAATCCAACCCAGTTCAAAAGTAATAGCACTGTGCATAGCCACAACACTAGGGGAAAGGATGATATTCACTATTCAAGATTAAATCTAACTTTGGCTCAGAAAGGGATGAATTATGCTGCCACAAAAGTCTTTGTTCACTTACCAAGTAGCATCAAAAGTTTGACAGATAGCCACCTAGTATTTAAAAAGAAATTAAAGGAATTTCTGAATGGCAACTCATTCTACAATGTAGATGAATTTTTAGGTGAAACTTTAAATAAAAATCCTTAAAATATTGATTGTCAAGTATAGACAACATTTACTAAAGTGATACGTTCCAAATCATTACGAAATGTCGTATATATGATCTATGGAAGAAGTATTAATCTAATCTAATCGAAAGCTGTGATCCATTAGCTAGGAAAAATTTTAGGACAACTATCAATTATTTTAATTAACTGATGTACTATCATAGATGTACTGAAATACAATTACAGCGAAAACTGTAATTAAATGCGTATTATTATATTTTTCCACAGACCTTTTACAGGGTGTCCAAAAAAGGACTCCCTGATTTCAAAACTAAATATCTCCAAAACAAAGATCGATAAAGGAATGCAATAAACGATGTGTTTATTGTGAAAGCTGTAAGAAGTTTATACAGCAGTTTGAAATAATAGTTACAAAAGCTGCTAACAGATGGCGCTGTAATCGCCATACGTAATGCATAGTATAAATAGTGATCCGATGCCCAGAGCGATCAGTTCCACTACTGAAACGTGAAAGGAGGTTAGTGTACTGAAGGAAGAGGTTAAAACCATGTACTCCATTGCAGAACTTGTTTGTCTGGTGCTAGAGTACCACAGGTTAGAAGAGAGTCCTACGGCAACATGGCGAAGTTCTCAAACACCCGATACGAAAACCATTCGTACGCTCTTCGCAAAATTTCAACGAACAGGCAGCGTAATAATGATCTAGTGGGGCATGTTGGCCGCAAGCAAACCGCAGTTACGCCTGAAAATATCGCTACAGTTCCTGGAATTATTCAGCGAAATCCAATGTCATCCGTCCGTAGAATTGCATTTGAGACTGGTTTGAAACGTTCCATCACGCAGAAAATACTGAGAAAGAGCCTACACATGTTTCCGTTCAAAATTCAAACACACCAAGCCATACCCGTACGAGCTGTGCTCAAAAGGGTTGCCCTTGCTAATCAGATGCTCACAATGATTGATAGTGAAGGATTTGATGTTGGCTGCATCTGGTTTACAGATGGAGCACACATCCACCTGAATGGATACGTGAATAAGCAGAACTGGCGATTTTGGGGTTCCGAAAAGCCATATTGGTGTGAAGCAAAACCCCTGTATTCTCCTAAAGTTATTGTGTGGGCTGCCGTATGTAGCAGAGGCCAGTGGTGCCCGTTACGTTGCAATTTTGGAACAATTTATCGCCACATAGCAAGCGTTAGAGGATAGAACAGGTACTGAATAGTTTATGCAAGATGGGGCCCGACCACCTCGGACCGAACAAGTGTTTCGCTTTCTTGAGGAATATTCAGGAATCGAGTCATTGCTTTGTAGTATCCCAAATTTACTGATTGGCCTCCATATTCGCCGGATTTAACTCCCTGCGACATTTATTTTGTGGGGCACAGTGAAAGACATGGTCTACAAGCCAGGCTGGACGAACTTGAATCGGCGATCTCTGTGGCATCTGAATCCATTTCGGTTGAGGCACAACGAAATCATCATCATCATCATCATCATCATCATCATCATCATCATCATTAGAGACTGATTATGTCTTTCAGCGTTCAGTCTGGACCATAGTACCTCTAATAAAATTCCTCCATGATCCCCTATTCAATGCTAACATTGATGCCTCGTCTGATATTATGCCTTTCACTTCAAAATCATTCTGCACCGAATCTAAGTACTTTCTTCGTGGTCTACCTCGACTCCTCTTACCCTCCCCTGATGAGCTCATGAGCATGTTAGGTAACCTTGCTTCTCCTATGCGTGTAACATGACCCCACCATCTCAGTCTGTTTTCTCTAACTGCTTCATCTATGGTGTTCATTCCCAGCTTTTCTTTGATTTCCCCATTATGGACACCCTCCTGCCATTGTTCCCATCTACTGGTATCTGCAGTCATTCTTGCTACTTTCATATACCTCTATCTTATGAATGAGGTAACCTGTATCCACACAATTTTCACTCCCATACAACAAAGTTGGTCGAAAGATAGAGCGGTGCACCGCTAACTTAGTCGTGGTACTTACTTCCTTCTTGCAGAACAGAGTAGACCTTAGCTGAGCACTCACTGCATTAGCTTTGACGCACCTCGATTCCAGTTCTTTCGCTATGTTGCCATCCTATGAGAAAATACATCCCATGTGCTTGAACCTGTCTACCTGTTCTAACTTTGTTCCTCCTATTTGGCACTCAATCTGTTTAAATCTCTTTCTCATAGACATTACTTTCGTTTTGGAGATGCTGATATTCATATCATAATCCTTGCACCTCTGATCCAGCTCTAATATATTAGTTTGCAACCTTTCAATCGAATCGGCCATTACAAATAAGTCATCCGCATATGCAAGACTGCATATTTTGTTTTCACCTACTTTAATCCCGCCCTGCCAGTCTACTGTTTTCAACATATGATCCATGAATAGTATAAGCAACAATGGTAACAGGGTACAGCCTCGTCTTACTCCTGAAACTACCCTGAATCATGAGCTTTATTTGCCATCTACTCTAAATGCTGCCTGACAGTCTACGTAAAGCCATTTAATTTCCTGCATAACTTTGCCTCCTATACCATAATCTTGAAGAACTGACAGCAGCTTCCTCCTAGGAACACGGACATAAGCCTTTTCCAGATCTATGAAACATAGATACAATTCCCTGTTCCACTCATAGCACTTTTCCATTACCTGCCGTAAGCTAAGGATCTGGTCCTGACAGCCACTAAGAGGCCTAAACCCACACTGATTTTCATCTTACTTGTCCTCAATTAATACTCCCACTCTCATTTCAACAATACCTGAGAATATTTTGCCTACAACGCTAATTAAGGAGATACCTCGATAGTTGTTGCAATCTTTTCTGTTTCCATGTTTGAAAATTGGCGTGATTACCGCTTTCGTCCAGTCAGACGGAACCTGTCCCGATTCCCATGACTTTTCAATTATCCTGTGTAACCATTTGAGACCTGATATTCCACTGTATTTGACGAGTTCCGGCTTAATTTCATCCACCCCAGCCGCTTTATTGCACTGTAATCTACTGACCATTTTCTCCATTTCCACAAATGAGATCCTGTTTCCATCGTCGTTCCTATCCCATTCTACCTGAAAATCTGATACATCATTGAACGTTTCACCTACATTGAGGAATTCTTCAAAATATTCCCTCCATCTGCCCAAGGCATTCACAGGATTGACTTCAAATGTTCAAATTCAAATGTTCAAATGTTTGTGTAGTTTATGGGACTTAACTACGGGGTCATCAGTCCCTAAGCTTACAAACTACTTATGAACTAGCTAAGGCAGGACGGCACAAATATCCATGCCCGAGTGGCCGTGCAGACCGTGACTAGAGCCTCAGATCCCTTTGGCCCCCACGCCGGCCAGGATTGAGTAGCAGCTTTCCTGACCTGTCCAAAACACTTGTTAATTCCTTCTTCCCTCCCTTTCGAAGATTGCTAATTACGCTCCAAAATGGTTTTTCCGCGGCTTGGCCCAGAAATTCTAGCTTGTTTCCAAAGTCTTCCCATGACTTCTGCTTGGATTCTGCAATTATCCGTTTGGCGTTGTTTCTTCCTTCAACATAACGTTCTCTGTCTGCCTGGTTTCTAGTATGGAGCCATTTCTGATATGCCTTCTTTTTCTTTTTATAGGCTGCCTTGACTGTGTCATTCCATCAGGCTGTCTGCTTTTTCCTACCTGTACACACTACTGTTCCAAGACATTCTCTAGTTGTTTCCACTAGTGTATCCCTGTACCTTGACCATTCCCCTTCCAGTGACTGTAAATTATTACATTCAACTAACTGGAACCTTTTCGATATCACTGTTATGTATTTGTGCCTAATTTCCTTGTCTTGAAGATTCTCCACTCTTATCCTTCTACACATGGACCTGACCTTCTGCTCTTTTGGCCTAACAAAACCAATTTCACTGCAGAGTAAATAATGATCAGTATCATCGAAGAGCCCCCTGAAAACACGTGTGTCCTTGACTGTCTTTCTGAATTCCTGGTCTGTTATTATATAGTCAATGACAGATCTGGTTCCCCTTCCGTCCCACGTATTGCGGTGAATGTCCTTATGCTTAAATAAGGAGTTTGTGATAACTAAGCTCATACTGGAACAGAAATCCAAGAGCTGTTTTCCGTTCCTGTTGGCCTCCATATCCTCTCCAAACTTACCCATAACCTTCTGTTCGATTTCCTATCCTGGCGTTGAAATTACCCATGAGTAAAACACTATCCTTATACTTCACTCTAACAACTACATCACTAAGTACGTTGTAAAATCTGTCCATCTCATCTTGATCTGTAGCTTCAAAGGATGAATACACTGCCACAATCCTAATTTTCTTACTGGAGAAGGCCAAATCTATCCACATCAGTCGTTCATTTACATACCTTATTGCAGCTATGCTGGGTTCGATTGCTTTCCTCATGTAAAATCCTACACCCCACTGTGCTCTTCCTACTTTGACTCCTGACAGGTAGACCTTGTATTCTCCGACATCGTCCACTATCTATCCCCTTACTCTAACATCACTAACAACTGAAACATCTACCGCCATCTTACTTGAACCCTCCGCCAGCTCTACCTTCTTCCCACTGTAATCCCCATTGATATTAATAGCTCCCCATCTCATTCCAGATCGTTTGCCAAGTCGTATCTGAGGAGTTCCTGGTCTGTCAATTAGAAGTGGGACTCCACCACCTCCAGAGGTCCGAGGCATTTTGCTCTGATTGTTGCCAGCATGATATTTAAGTACCTGGGAAGTCGGTTGCTAGCCTTGCCCAGGGCCCCACTGGGTTTTACCCCTAACGGTTGAGGGACAAACCGGTGAATTTGGTAGTCTTTGCCGTCTGAGCAGAAACCTTATTCCAAAGTAACTGGTATCCCAACTGTCAGGACCGCTTACTTGGCCACTCATACGTTGCCCGTGGTTCATGAACTAGGACATGACTACAGGAACCCACACCATGAACCACAACTACGAAATGTGTTGACGAATTTCTTTCTTCGTTTGCGCCACCTCTGTAGTGCCAATGGTGAAAATTTTGAAAGCATTGTGTTGTGATTGTTTGAAAAGAGTGTATTCATACGATTGTTTCACTTTGTTGATATGAGCTATACAGCGTAGAGCGCCATCTGTTAGCAGCTTTTGTAACTATTATTTCAAACTGCTGTATAAACTTCTTACAGCTTCACAATAAACATACCGTTCTCTATCGATCTTTGTTTTCGAGATATTTAATTTTTGAAATCAGGGAGCCCTTTTATGGACACCCTGTACTTTGATACTGCATACCCATGCCTATGTTGTGCACATATAAATACAAAATAACAGATATGATGTTGCGGTTAATTGTGAAGTCAGTGGGGTACCCATTGCTGAGGAGGAAAAAAGCATTTGCCACTAGGCGGAATCGAATCCGCGAACCATTCAATAAAAATCCGATGTCTTACTGCTGAGCCAAACACCGCTTCCTAAGCACACTCTCTCGGGGACATTTGATAAGGAGAAAGGAAGGAAGCTTGGAGTTTAACGTCCCAACAACAGCTTGGACATTAGAGACGGAGCTTACGCTCGGATGTATGGGTAAGGATGTGGAAGGAAATCGGCGGTGCCCTTTCAAAGGAACCATTACGGAATTTGCCTGCAGTGATTTCTGGAAATCAAGGAAAACCTAAATCTGGATGGCCGGAGGTGGGTTTGAACCACCATCCTTCCGAATGCGAGTCCAGTCTGCTACCACTGCGCCACCTCGCTCGGTAGTTGATTAGGTGTATATGGTGATAGATCCGTATCAAAATTCCATTTATTTTCTAAACGCTTAGTCATCTGGAGTTCTTACCTGGTGCACTTTCATACCTCACCACTCCCTATACGTACCATAAATTAGGACAAATTCGGCGATAACGAGTAGACTTCCTTGTGAGGGCGGATCCCCGTTGTGGTACGTCTTTCGCAGCAAATATCTTAGATGTACCAGTACTGCGTCTCATGTATGCTTCCCACAGCACTTGTAATACACCTCACGATCTCTTACGTGGACAAT
The DNA here is from genome assembly GCA_026315105.1 of Locusta migratoria. Lineage (NCBI taxonomy): Eukaryota > Metazoa > Arthropoda > Insecta > Orthoptera > Acrididae > Locusta > Locusta migratoria. Next base: position 883,007,567 of record CM048744.1, on the reverse strand, counting down.
ATGTCATACGCAAAGGTCAGTAATGGCCATATAAAGCACGATGTACAACGTGCAAAGAAACGTTTTTAACCTAGCACTGTGAATTTATGAGGGAATGAGACACGGCACTTCAGTTTCCTGGAGCAGTGCCTTTGCACACTGACCATGTACTTCTGCGAGACATCATAAAGCCTCCCTCTGTGATCTCAGAGTAATCCCATGCGGCAGCACAGACTATCAGAGCGACAGATAATCGGAAGCTCGCCGACCGGTCATTAAGGGGGATTAACAATTCGCGATCTCTCGCATTTTAATTCCCAGCCGCGGTTCATCACAGGCGGCCTTCTGGCTGTCCACTTTTTCCCTCCCCTCGTTCCTACCCCACAGGCTCAACCCCGCCCCCTTTCCATCCAACCCCATACCCTCTCACCCCCAGAAACCCTTTACCGCCGCGCTGTCTCGGGGGGGAAAAATGAAAAAAATGTCCAGCATCAGCGGATAATTTTCTAGCTGTTAATTAAAATGCGTTTGAACTCGGCAGACGTGACATTTAATTTAATCGAAGTCGGTGTGCGGGAGACAAGCCTTTCTGTGAGCGGCGCGGGCGGCGGAGGGGCGGTGCGAGCGGCGAGGGAGACGTCTAGTGCGCCCGCGACGGCCGCTAAATTACTGTCAGGCGGGAGATAAGTGCGCCGAGACAGCGCCGGAGGCGGCGGCGGCGGCGGCAGCGGCGTCACATAAAGGCGCGAGCGATTGCCGCCCCGCCAGATAAAATACCGGAGAGCTCGGGGCCCTTCATTACGCGCGCGGCCGAGGAGAAGGCGGTAAAGAACCGAGGCAGCACTGTGCGCGGGCTGCCCTCGCCGACTGTCGTTTGTTCTGACGGGCCGGGCGCGGTGGCGGCGCTCCTGATGCCTCTGTTATACACGTGCCGTTTCTCTTCCGCAAATTCACACGTAGTCGTCGCCTCATGAACTGCAAAGTCATGCAATAGTCAATCTCTTTACTGTCCGTTTTTACATGGGAAGCCTGCTGCCATATGAAACTGTAGCAGGTCATATATACAAAATATTGAAATCCTTGATTGATTGATTGATTTTTCCAGGGAAGCCAAAACAGTCTTGGTCCAACCCGCCACTACCCGCACCGAAACAAATTTTATTGTGCGGTATCGCTCCCTGTATATCTAGTAAAGCCAACTAATGCCCTTACCAGTTCTGTATTACACACAATTTCTTCCGGTCCGGTTGTCCCAAATATTCTGTGCCTTTTATTATCCAATGCAATGCATTCGAAGATTAGATGTGATGCAGTTTCATCACCGTCATCACAGATCCTACATTTAGGGTCTTCTTCTGTTATTCCCATTGTACGTAGGTGTTTTTCGAAATTCCCATGGCCTGTCAGCAATCCAACCATGAGTCTAATCTCTCTCCTGTTCAGGCCCAGGATTGCAGAGCTTCTTTTAAAACATGGCTTTGGCATCATTACCTTGCCATGTTTTTGTTGATGGACTTTCGTTCAATATTTTACGTGCTGTCTTCTGAGCCAGTTACGTAACTCCAATTTGATCATTGCCTTGGTGATTGTCAGGACAGGTTCCGGTCCCATAAATGGAGACTCTGCCCCCATCCTGGCATACCCACAATAGGTTTACTCTATTGCTTTCCCCTAGCTGCAGCAGAACCCTGTGACATTCTTCAACAATTTTAGACCTTGTTGCAGGAGCTGCCAGTGATCTCAGGGCTGCCTGGCTGTCTGAATAGATATAGATGCAACGATCTTTGTAGCACCTACGCAAATTCTCCTGCACACATGTCCTGATGGCAGTGATTTCGGCCTGGAATACTGAGGCCAGTTTTCCTAGAGAGATGACGCCCTCCAGTCTTGGCTGCACCCCATATACCCCGGCTCCAACACCTTGGTCCGATTTTGACCCGTCAGTGAACCAGGAAATATCCCCCGTACGGTGTCGAACTATTTTCTCCCACTGCTCCCTACTTGCAATTGTTATATTGAAAGGCTTGTTGAAGAAATATGGGGTCATAATATAGTCGACTTGCATTTCCCCAAACTTTCCTATATTTACCTCACTCACTATTTTAGTGTGTGATTCTGGATATCCCAGAGAGTTCCAGTTGTTGCCAGATTTGAGTCTGTTGTACCAGCCGCAGCCTCCATCTTCACCCAAAGGGGCATATCCAGCATGGTTTCCATCCCAGCAGTTGGTGTGCTGCTAATTCCGCCTGTTATGGCTAAGCAGGCTAATCTCTGCACCTTACCAAGCTCCTTAGCAGCAACCTACTGTTCTACCTTCTTCCACCACACAACCGTCCCATAGGTGATCCTGGGGTCTAATCACTGTGGTGTATATCCAGTGCATACCCTTGGAGCTCAGGTCCCAAGTTTTGCCACAAGCTCTCCTGGTACTCACAAGAGTACCTTTTGCCTTGAAGCAAATATTCCTGATGTGAGGGGTCCATGTCAGTTTCTCATCTAGGGTAACTCCTAGATATTTCACTGCCCCCTTCACAGGTAGCGCTTCATTGAAAAGTTTTAGATTCCAACTTGAATGTTGGATATGCTTCTTTGTGAATGGTAAAACAACAGTCTTCTTAGGACTAATCCCCAGATCCAGTTTTCTGCACCAGTATTGCACAATGTCCAAAGCACCTTGTGCCATATTCTGTACTGTCAGCAAATTTGCCAAGTATTACTATGACATGAGCATCTGCGTATCCTTGGCAAAAGTACTGCCTAGAGTTTAATTCTCCTATGAGATCATTCACCACTAGATTCCACAATAAAGGGGAAAGAACTCCTCCTTGCAGGCAACCCCTAGTGGTGTTGATTACCATTTTTTCATTCATCATGGTAGCTTCTACCTTTCTTCCACTGAGCATGGCCCTAGTCCACCTACATATTGTGGTCCCTAGGTCATGCACCTTAGCTGCCCTAACCATGGAATCGAAGGCTGTGTTGCTAAAAGCCGCCTCAATCTCCAGGAAGATACAGAGGGCTATTTCCTGAAGGTGCAGTGCTTTCTCCACCTTCCCAACGAGTTGGTGGAGAGCTTTCTCACATGATTTACCTGGCTGACATGCATGTTGGTTTGAAAGTAGAGGAGCCCTACTTAACCTCCTTTCTCCAACATGCACATTAACCAGCTTTTCCAATGTCTTAAGAATAAAGGAGGACAGGCTGATTGGTCTCAAATCCTTGGACTTGGTATGATCAATTCTGCCTGGTTTAGGAATTAAGACAACCTTCACTGCCTCCAGGCATTGGGAATGATTCCTGCTGCTAGGCTAACCCTGAATAACATGCATAGGAATCTAATACGATTTTCTCCCGATCGTTGCAGGAGAGCTGGAAAGATTCCATCGGGGCCAGGTGACTTGAACGGTTGAAATGTTCCCACCGCCCATCGGACCTTACTGAAATCAACACACTCCTTGGCCAGATCCCAGTCCTCTTAGCGAATACCTGAGAACCGTTGTCTCTCAGGAATCGCATTCTGGTCTGAGTTATCCCCTAGAGTATATTGAGGAAAGTGAGTCTTGAGGAGCAGTTCCAGCGTTTCATGTGCTGTCTTAGTACACTCCCCATCCTCCTTCCTCAATGTTCCTCCTGGATTAGTTGGTACCCTAGTGAGGATTTTATGATATCTCGCTTGAGCAGCCGTGCCCTCCACTTCCTCACAGAATACCTTCCAGGATGCCTCCTTTGCCCCTCTGATGGCAAGGTTGTAATTGACAAGGGCTTCACGATACTTTGCCCATTGTCCTTTGCACCTCACAAGGTTAAACAGTCTTCGTACCTGTTTCCTTTGCACTCCATGTTATTATTCCACCAAGGCACACTCCTATGTGTGCAATTCTTGGTGATTAAGCAGTTGTCCTGGTATGAGCTCACTATAGGAGAGGTTATGGCCTCTGCTACTTCCTCAAACTCTGCTGGATTCCTTATAGAAGTTATAATTTCCGATAGGCTGAAGTCAAGGTCTTTCCTATATGTCTCCCAGTCCGTTTTCCTGGGGTTCCTATATGCCATGGTCTGTCTGGTTCCCATTTCAACTTTGAAGAATTTAATATACATGTGATCTGATGAGGATGGCTCCAGGACCACATGCCACCGTTTGACGTAACTTCCCATCATCATGGAACCAAAAGTTATGTCAATTACTTCTTCCCTTCTACTATTCCTGAATGTAGGTTCATCACCCCTATTCAGGATTTCCAAGTTGATAGATAGGAGAAATTCAAGAATGTGCTCACCTCTACTGTTGGTGTCCTTGCTGCCCCACGATAGATTGTGGGCATTGGCATCACATCCCACCAACAGTTGGTCACCTTGCCGATGGCAGGCTTCCGTCAGTCTCCACACTTCCAAAGGAGGAGGAGAGCCGTCTTCGTAAGGAAGGTATGCTGAGGCCAAAACAATTTCCCTCGTGATACCTTCCTCACGTTGCTGCATCCTGATGGTCACCAAGTCCCTGGAACAAAAATCCATCATTAGTATGATAGGTATTCCATTTCTAACATAAATGCATGCTCTGCAGATTTTTAGATTTCTAGCATAAATCAGCTTACCTCCAGTACCACCGAGGCCCGATACACCCCCTTTGTATAAATAGGGTTCTTGTATCAGAGCCACGTGCACCTCCTGTCTCCCCAGGCGACGGCTCAGGTCAGCAGTGGCCCCTTTACAGTGCTGTAGGTTTATCTGCAGCACGTCCAGTCCCCATCTTGTTGCCATTATTGCCTTTAAGGTCTTTGATTACCCTGACGCCGACCTGCGAGAACCCTAAAAACAGTTTCAGGCCTTGCTCTCGCAATGCCTTCAGGGACTTCTCTCCGACCTCCACCAGCAGGGTTCGTCCTTCCGGAATGACCTTTTGGTTAATTACCCTCCAATCCTCTGTCGAGACTTTTGGGTTCTGGACCCTTATTTTGTCGAATAGAGTCTTTGGAGAGACATCATTAAGGATCTTTGGTATCCATATTGATACCTTTGCGGTCTTCAGGAGTTCGGCTGCTGTCTTGACCAGCAGCTTCGCATCCTCCCACAGGGATATCATGGGCACCTTGTACTTAACTGAATGCTCCCCCTCGCAGACAAAAATGAGGGCACCGCGATCTAGATAGACCCTACTGAATTTTGGTGCTGGACCAGCATCCCCCCCAATCTCTTCAAAGAGGGTCATCTGAACGAGCTCCTCCTGCTGCAAGGTGATGTTTACCAGTGGGTATCCTTCTTGGACAACCGCAATTCTAAAGACCGAGACTGCAGTACTATAGGTCTGTTTCCCTATTTCCTGCCTCAGCCTTTTAGGATCACGCATGTCCAGAGAGGAGGGAGTCTTAGATTCCTCCCTAACCCTCTTGCTACCTGTCTTTGACGTCAAGGGGGTCTGTGTTTCCCCTTCGACTGCCATCTTTGGTTCTTTCATTTCATTCCTCAGGTAACCACAACTAAAAACTTAATGATGGCGAATAAGTCTGAGGAATGAAATGAATGACCGGAAGATGGCAGTTACACTGACGGTTATCTAAATAGAAATTGGAAGCGATTTTCGTTGTTGTTCTTAATAAAATAACAGGAATGATATAAAAAAACGGAAAGATTTTGGTGTTCCATTCACCGACACGCTAATAGAGAATGAAACGGCAGAGAAATATGATCAAAGCGGTTCGATGAATCCGATGCTATGAACTTCAGTATGATTTAAACAGTATTTATGATGTGCTGATGCTTCAAGCGATGGGCGGGACTTTTCCTTTATAATGCACAGCATTCTCTCCCTGGCTAGCAGTCGCCGCACGCTCACCGCCTGAACATCTACAGCGTGGTATACTGTCTTAAGTAATTTTTTAAATTCTGTTTGTAGCTACTAATGGTGTACCTGTTTCCCTCTATAGCATATCGCCTTTTTTTGTATTTTCAGGGGTTTGAAGATGATCTAATCTTAGATCGAAACCGGTTACCAGTAATAATGAACTGTAAAATTTTGCGAACTAGATTGTCATTTATGTAGCTGTAAAACCTCCTGTACCCCTCCCGGGGCAGGAGGAGTGGAGTGACTTTGAAATATTATATAGGAACCCTATTTTTATTGCATATTTGGACTCTCCACTAAAATAAATATGATTTGTGTACGAAACATTTTTTCTGTTCATATTGGATGGTGAGTAATCGTAAAAAATTAAAATATTAATAAAATAAAATAATATAAAAATATAAAATAAAAATAAAAAGTAAAAATAAAAATAAAAAAAATAAAAATAAAAATAAAAAATAAATAAAATAAAAATAATGAAAAAAATAAAACTAAAATGAGTTGAAAATCACATTAGGAAAATAAAAGTACAGTTTTTTTTATAAATTTTAAATATACTGTCATTTGACACCTCCTACAATCGAATGTCAGAATGTTACTTGAATGATTTACTTGAATGGTTTGGACTGTACACATGTCTATGGAATTGCTCCACGGTGTTAACGGTTGATCTAATTTTTCGTACTTACGAAATGTTGAAAAACTCGTCGGCCGCAGTGGTCGAGTGGTCTGCGGCGCACCAGTCAGTCTACACGGCCGCTACAGTCGGGGGTTCGAAGCCCCCGTCCGGCATGGATATTTGTGTCGTCTTTAGCATAAGGTAGTTCATAAGTAGTTTATACGTTTAGGGACTGATGACCCCACAGTTAAGTCCCTTAAGCAAACAATTGAACATTTTTTGAAAAATTCGTCAGAGGTCAGCTAATCTGTTCTCTGATAGTAAATTCCTTCAGCAACGACTTTTAACAGTATGGTCCAAATATTTGCTGAAACTGAAAGTGTTATACCTAGAGAATGAGTCATAAGTCTGTTTGTGATATTACCGTTTTTCAACAATTTTTAAATCATTTTTATTTTTACAAATTTCATCACCATTTATCATGAAAAGAAAAAATGTTTCATCAAAAGTTACATATTTTCACGGAAAAAGAAAATGTGCTATAAAATTTTTTGGTTGTTATAAAAGATTTAAAAGCCACCCCCCCCCTCGCACCTATGGGGGTGGTAGAAACAGGTAGAGCTCTGCGTTAATGGAAGGCATCCTTGGAGGTGATTAACTTTTATTCTACGTTTTAAATCCCATCTGTGTTTTACAAATATTCCAGAGAACAGTTTTAAATACCTCACCCTGTATAAAATGTGATTTGATATTACCTCTATACTTCGTTCCGTTTGTTTGTCTAGGAGTGGTCTAAATTTTTCTCAGGTGGCATCGCTTTGAATCTGAGAAATACACAAAATAGAAATAAGTGCTAACGACTTGTCAACGATGTAGTGATTATTAGGTTTGATGACTGTGAACAAATGGAGTCTCTAAGATGCAATAATAACAGCTCTCCACCCCCTCTTCCCCCCCCCCCAAAAAAATATATGAATACAAATTGCTATATAAACCAAATAATAGAACAATATTTCAAAGTTTCACTGGACGCGAAATGTTTGGAATACGTACCTAACTGCAGGATCCTGTCGCCATCTCGTTCTCAAACTTTTATCCTAACCCTTCTAAACAGCGATTCAACTAAAGGCTGAACAAAGTGTATCTCCCAACATAGTCTGACCTTATATAGATCCGATCTGCCCTAACGTAAATCAGCATCCCTTCCCCAAACCTCACGCGCGAATTGTCGTCACCTAATAGCTTTGAGCTATCACCGGTTCACATATACAACTTTTTACTCTTATACTCATTCAAATTTCAGTTTTTGCCAAAATTTTACGTTGAAATTCTACATTAAAATCACACGTTAATCACAGCGCATAATTTTCCCGCACAGTAAAACTGTAAACGTTTCAGTTTTGGCAAGAAGTGCAAAATTCTCGTGGTACACTTATGAATGATACGTGTTTCATAGTATTTTTTCATTAGTGACGATAGAATTGCGTATATTGTTTAAAATTTATATTATGATCAAAATGTGAAAATTTCTCATAACAGTAAAAAATAATAAAGGAAAAAAATTAGATAATAAGTAAATAAAAAAACGTACAAGAAAATTGAATGATCTGAACATCTAAGAAGTACTATTTTTCATTTTATCCGCTGCCAAGACAATGTTAGTGTATCTTTGTTGGTTCAAGATATTAATCCTTAAATTGACAAGTATCTCACCGCTTAATTATTCAAATTACTGAAAATGTGAATAGTTCCGAAGATGATTCTTAACAAGAGCTACAATTTGAGTGCTCGATCAATTTTGACGTGATGTTTTTAATGATTCCATCATGTTCATTTCTATTTGTCTCGCACCTCCTCTCTTATCTGTCATCCAGGTAATATAACTGCATATCACTGTTTGTTTTTCAGTTATCTTTCGTTTGCCACCACATCCACCTCAGTATCTATCATGGTCCATGTTGCACGCTGTCATGTTAGAACAACAGCTTTCAATATCCAGCTGTCATATTCTCTGACATCACTCCCGCACTCAGCATAACCCCTGCGCTGTACAGTCAGCCAGGAAGCTACCACGGTACGCACTGCACGTCTATCAAAAGCATTGCTTTGCCCTAAAGCCGCCCTACGTGCAAATATGACTTGTCATAATACGGCCTGCCGCTTCATTTAAAACCGAGACCAATATTTTATTTAATTATCAGTTTGTTGCATTGGTATCGAACTCGAAACGAAGAAAAGAAATAGAAAGAACAAGGTGTCAGTAAGATATATTGTAGTTCATGAAACATTAATATAGTACAAGTTTTGTATTAGTCGACGTTAATTACATAACAAGTAGGCTGTCATCGAACCCCTAAAATAAATTGTCCAAATTCTCCAAATAAATTGCATTCGGCCACCCGCCTTCCCCACGACTGTCCTTTCATGCCAGTTTGTTCCAAATCAAATATCCAAATGTTTCTAAATCTATGGGACCAAACTGCGTGGTCATCAGTCCGTAACTTACAAACTACTTAAACTAACCTAAGGACAAATACACACACCCATGCCCCAGTGAGGACTCGAACCTCCGGTGGCGAGCAACCACGCCCTCCGCAGCGAGGCGCCTTAGACCGCGCGGCTACTCCACAGAGATTGGATGGAGAGTACAGGTACAGATGCTCATGCAGCTTCAACAGGATATCACAGTTCATCAAGAGTAGTGACTGGCGTAATGTGACGAGCCAGTTGCTCAGCCACCATTAACCAGACGTTTTCAGTTGGTGAGAGATCTGGAGAATGTGCTAGCCAGGCCAGCAGTCAAATATTTTCCGTATCCTGAAAGGCCCGTACAGGACCTGCAACATGTGGTCCTGCATTATCCTGCTGAAATGTAGGGTTTCGTAGGGATCGAATAAAGGGTAGAGCTACGGGTCGCAACACATCTGAAATGTAACATCAACTGTTCCAAGTCCCGTCGATGGAAACAAGAGGTGACAGAGAGGTGTAACCAGTGGTTGTTGTTGTGGCGGTCTTCAGTCCGCAGTTTGGTTTGATGCAGCTCTCCACGCTACCTTGTCAAAATGATTTCCAATCCATGGTGTAACAGCAGTTATAATAAATATTCTTTCAAACCGTCTTGATTGCAAACTTTTTTTATTAGTCAATGACGCGTTTCGCCCTTTAGCAGAGCATCTTCAGATTATCTGCGTGACAGAATTTACACAAAATTACAAGGCGGAATTACAAACGGTTATAATGGTACATGGGCTTATTTTGTGTTAAGAAGATAGTATAAATGGTAAACAAAGCTTACAATGCGCTCTTCGTGGTGTGATACCGTAAGTTGTTATTGCGGTGTTTCTATTTTCTTGGAATGTCTTTTGGTTTTCCTTGTGGCCCTACAAATTTTCGGGTAACAACGAATTACAATTGGAACATACTCGGTAAAGATGTGCGAAACATAAAACCGATTTTTAAGATTACCTTAATGGAAGCGGTGGTCTCTGATGACACAAGATAAGCCCATGCTTACAATTGCGCTCACGGGCGGTGGGCGGGCGTGGTGTGCTGCTCCGCCGACTTGTACAGACTAAGGGAATGTGGGTAGGGAGTGACATAGGAAGCTGATGTATAAGACGGGACGGGTGAAATCTAGCTATCTGAATACAAATGTAACGAAAGGGAGGTTATTAAGCAGGACAGAAGTTTATAATTTATGTTGGTATTCGTAAATGAGAGGAGTTTTATTTGCACAGAGACATCATAATATCTAAGAATGTTTGATCTTTGCATGCCAACTGATCTTCAGGAGGTGTGGGTGTCCAAAGTAAGCGCGCTTCGCTATCTCAAACTCTTCCAGTAAATTTAGTTTACGCCCCTTCTGCGCTATATGTAAGATTTGCATGTTGTCAATGGTAGGTTATTGATGATCGGATGCTTTAGTATGTTCTGCAAAAGGGGAATGTTTTTTGAGTTGGCCTTTTTTTGTAAGAAGGTGCTCAGTAAAACATACTTTAAAGGCCCGGCCTGTCTGTCCTATATATTCAGCTGGGCATTCGGGACATTGTAATTTGTAGACTCCTGACGAAAGGTATCTGTCCTTATTGGTTTCTTCGTTGTGTGGGAGAATTTGCTGTATGCTCAAAGGGCTACTAAATACGACTTGTACATTTGTTCCACGAAAGAGTTTAGCCAGGTCATAAGAAAAATATCCCATGAAAGGAATGGGGATACGTATAACTTCATCGTCATGTGTTACCGAGTGAAGCTGTGGTACATCTTTAGAACGTTTTTTATTGTACATTTTGCGAACCAAGGACGGGTTGTAACCATTCATTTCGGCGATGTATTCCAGATTATTTATTTCTTTATTGACGGAAGTTTCAGAAAGGGGAATCTCAAAAATTCTCTTAATCATAGATTTAAAAAAGCTCATTTTGTATTGCCATGGATGGCACGAGAATGCATGTATGACTGAGTCACTTGTGGTCGGTTTCCTATAGATTTGGAATACCACTTTTTTTCAGCTAACTGTAACTGTAGGTCCAAAAAATTTAAGACACTGGAGGAGTTCATTATTTCATGTGTAAAGGTTAGTTTCGGGTGTAAGTTGTTGTATTCATAAACTAGTACTGTTACATCAGCTAGGGTTCCATTGAAAATAATCAGGATGTCATAGGCATATCTCTTGTAGAAGAGTATTTTTCTGCTTATTGGAGTTTTTTGTTGGAAACATTGAGATTCAATGTGATTGACAAATATATCGGCTAGGAAACCTGACGTGCAAGTCTCTTCATCTGAGAATACGAACGGCAACCTACATCCTTTTGAATCTGCTTACTATATTCGTTCCTCGGTCTCCTTCCCTCACGCTTCCTTCTAATGCTAAGTTGACCATTCCTTGATGTCTCATAATGTGTCCAACCAATCTGTCCCTTCTCTTTGTCAGGATATGCCAGAAACTCTTTTTCTCCCCTATTCGGTTAAGCACCTCCTCATTAGTTACGTGATCTACCCATCTAATTTTCATCATTCGTCTGTAGCACCACATTTCAAAAGCTTCTATCATCTTTTTATCTGAACTCCTTATCGTCCACGTTTCACTCCCATGCAATGCTACACTCCAGACAAATGCTTTCAGAAAGGACTTCGTAACACTAAAATTAATATTGGATGCTAACAATTTTCGCTTCTTTAGAAACGCTTTACTTCCCATAGCCATTCTGCATTTTATATCTTCTTTACTTCGGCCATCAGAAATTATCTTGCTACCCAAATAACAAAATTCGTCTACTACTTTTATTGTCTCATTACCTAATCTAATTCCTTCAGCATCGCCTGATTTTCGACATTGCATTCCATTACCTTCGTTTTACTCTTTTTAATGTTCATCTTATATCTTCCTTTCAAGACACTGTCCATCCCATTAAATTGCTCTTCCAGATCTTTTGCGGTCTCTGACAGGATTACTATGTCATCCGCAAACCGTAAAGTTTTTATTTCTTCTCTCTGCACTTTAATGCCCTCTTTAAATTTCTCCTTCCATTCCTTCACTGCCTGCTCGATGTACTGAGTGAACAACATTGGGGAAAGGCTACAACCCTGTCTTACTCCCTTCCCAACCTATGCGTCCCTTTCTTGCCCTTCGACTCTAATAACCGCTGTCTGGTTTATCTCCCTATATTTTACCCCTGACACCTTCAGAATTTGGAAGAGTGTATTCCAGTCGACATTGTGAAAACTTTCTCTAAATCGACAAACGCTAAAAACGTAGTTTTCCCTTTGCTTAGCCTATTTTCTAAGATAAGTCGTAATGTGACTATTGCCTCCCGTGTTCCTACATTTCTCCTAAATCCCAACTGATCTTCCCCGAGGTCGGATTCCACAAGTTTTTCCATTCGCCTGTAAATAATTCGTGTTAGTATTTTGCTCCCATGACTTATTAAACCGATAGTTCTATAATTTTCACACTTGTCTGCACTTGATTTCTTTGGAAATGGAATTACAATAATCTTCTTGAAGTCGGAGGATATTTCCCCTGTCTCATACATCTTGCATACCAGGTGATACAGCGTTTTCAGAACTGGATCTCCTAACGACATCAGCAGTTCAGACGAAATATCATCTATTCAAGGGGCCTTGTTTCGACTCAAGTCCTTCAACGCTCTGTCAAATTCTTCTTGCAGTATCATATCTCCTATATCATCTTCCATTTCTAGAATACTGCCTTCCTTCCATAGTTCAGCTTTCCATTCGTTCCTTAGTATTGGTTTTCCGTCTGAGTTCTTGATATTCATACAGCTGCTTTTCTTGTCTCCAAATATCTCCTTTATTTTCCTAGTTATGCATTCTTCTATGGTTCTGCATTTTCCCTCTAGCCACTCCTGCGTAGCCAGTCTGCACTTCCTGTCTATCTCATTTTTCAGACGTTTGTACTCCCTTTTTCCTGTTCCACTTGCTGAATTTTGATAATTTCTCCTCTCATCAATTACTTTCAGTATATCCTGTGTTATACAGGCATTTCTATTAGGCATTGTGCTTCTGCCTATATGATCCTCTGCTGCCTTCACTACCCTATCTCTCAGAGCTACCCATTCTTCTTCTGCTGTATTACCTCCCTCCGTTTCAGCCAATCTTTGCCTGACGCTGCTTCTGAAACTCTCAACTACCTCTGGTTCCTTCAATTTGTCCAGGTTCCATCTCCTAACGTTTCTACCTTTCTGCATTCTCTTGAGTATTAATCTGCAATTCATAACCAATAAGTTATGGTCAGAGTCTATATCTGCTCCTGGATACGTCTTACAGGTAATCAATGGATTCATCCGAAGAAATGACGTTTTGCCATTCGTACACCAAGGTTCGTCGTTGCGTACACCATCGAAGGCATTCCTGTCTGTGATGCTGCGTCAAGGGTAACCCCAGCCATGGTCTCCGAGGTGATAGTCCAAGCTGCTACAAACGTCGTTGACCTGTTCATGCAGATGTTGACTCAGGGATCGAGACGTGACTGCACGATCCGTTACAGCCATACGGATAAGATGCCTGTCATCTCGACTGCTGGTGATACGAGGCCGTTGGGACCCAGAACGGCGTTCCGTATTGACCTTCTGAACCCACATATTCTACTAGCAGTCATTGAATCGCGACCAACGTGATCAGCAATGTCGCGATGCGATAAACCTGAATCGCGATAGGTTACAATCCGACCCTTATCAAAGTCGGAAACGTGAAGGAACGCATCTCTTTAGACGAGGCATCACAACAATGTTTCACAGGCAACGCCGGTCAGCTGCTGTTTGTGTATGACAAATGTTCAAATGTTGGTTAAGCTTAAGGGACTTAATTGCGGGGTTATCAGTCTCTAAACTTACAAACTACTTATGAACTACCTTATACTAAAGACGACACAAACTTCCATGCCCGAAGGGGGATTCGAATCCCCGACCGTAGCGGCCGTGCAGACTGACCTCGCCGCAGAACGCTTGGCCACTGCGGCCGGCTGTGTATGAAAAATCGGTTGGAAACTTTCCTCATGTCAGAACGTTGTAGGTGTCGCCAACGGCGCCAACTTTGTGTGAATGCTCTGAAAAGCTAATCATTTGCATATCACAGTATCTTCTTCGTATCAGTTAAATTTCGCGTCTGTAGGACGTCTTCTCGTGGTGTAGCAATTTTAATGGCCAGGAGTGTAGTATATGGTTGCTTACAACGTTGGAATAGTCGGATCTTTAATTATCTGACAAACTTCGCGTAGTCGTAATAACAGTGTAATGGCGAGCGCATGGTTGTGCCACGTCGGTGATGCGAGTCTGCCCTCGAGAATGGATGTGTGTTATCCTGTTTACGTTAAGGTAAGTAGTTTGAAAGCCTAGGGAATGACAACGAAAATAGTTACGTCAAATAGATTTGGAAACATTTGCTTCGACTAAGCGTGTCAGTTTTTAAAAAATAACACAGAACTTTTTAAGAAGCTTTACGCATTTACGAACACCGAAATGCCCATCTCTTTCATAAAAATAAGCGACTGATTAATAAGCTTATTAAGTAGCTCTCACTTGCTTACCGATTTTCCGTTATGTAACTAATATTCTCAATGCGACGTAGGAGGCCAGGGACTGACGGAAAACCGCGGTGGAGTAGCCGAGCGGTCTAAAGCGTCTCGCTATGGAGCGCGCGGTTGCTCGCCTTGGAGGTTCGAGGCCTCCCTGGGGCATGGGTGTGTGTGATGTCCTTAGGTTAGTTTTCCTAGGTTTAAGTAGTTTGTAAGCTACGGACTGATGACCACGCAGTTTGGTCCGATAGATTTACAAACATTTGACTGGCGGTAGTAAAGTTGTGTGTCGGGATCGTCAGTCGTGTCGGGATAGCTCAGTCGGTAGAGCTCTTTCCCGCAAAAGGCAAAGGTCCCAGGTTTGAGTCCCGGTTCCGGCGCACAATTTTAATCTGCCAGTAAGTGTAAACGTTCACAATATTTCTGATTCCGCCACTTATTTTATAAGGGGCAGTTAGTAATAAAAATCAAATGTTTGTTTATTTATGAGAGTACCTTGCTCATCAGTCCCTAGGCTTACAAACTATTTAAACTAAGTAACTTATGTTAAGGACAACAAACACAGCCATGTCCGAGATACGACTCGAACCTCCGACGTCGAGCAACAGTGTGCTCTGCAAGAAGCCGCTTAGAACGCTCCGCCCCTCCGAGAGGCAGTGTGTAATTACTTCGTAGTTATTCTTTGTTATTCATTTTCGGTTAAAACTGATAGAAAAATGTGGCCAAGTCCTACAATCTTCTTTATTCATACTTCCAATCCAACAGCATCGCATTTCGAATGTCCTATAACAAATTGTCATCTCCACCTATCGTCCCATTTAGTAGGCAATGCTATTTCAAAAGTCTTTAACATAATTGGGTCAAATCCTCCAAGTATCGGAACGTTATTACCTCTATTCATAATATTAATCAAATTAAAACCATCCTTTCGATGAAAGCTGTCTCTTCTCTTTGCGATTTTCATTCATCGCCGGGAACTTTTTTTATTTTATTTTTTATTTTATTTTATTTTATTTTATTTTTTATTTATTTATTTTTTTTTTTTTTGCATGTACCTCCGCATCAAACGCGATTGTTGTTATTGAAATCTTAAAGAAAACAGGTGCCAGGCTTCTCAATTAACTATGCCGCGGTTATATGCTCCAGACTGAACGCTGAAAGGCATAATCAGTCTCTAATGATGATGATGTATAAAGTTCCAGAAAATTGCCTGAAAGTCTCTCATACACTCTTTCTGATTTTGTTAGACGGCCCAATGATTGTACATTTTCGACTTGATTATTATCGCAGTATGAGCACTCCATGTTACTACCAATTTTTAAAACATTTAGTGCCTTTAACTTTTCGGTAACTAAATATGCTTTCAGTGCGTGCTGTTTGTGGACATTTGTTGCTACCTACCAATCAGTGTATGAACCGCTCGATTTAAATACATTGTAACTACACTTTTCGTTTAGTTCGCATCCGTTTATCGTAATTTCTCTCGTGTAATGGAGAACATATTAGCAGCTGTTCATAAAATTGTTATACAACTTTATTACATGTTACCTCGGAAATATTTTTACGCTTTCAGTTGTCTATATTTATTAACTAAAACGTATTGTTGTAACTGCAGTCTAGCTTGTGTTGCTGGAGAGGGCGGACATGATAGTTGTGTATGTATAGTTGTCTGAGTGATTGTGTGAATGTACATGTTTCTTTTTCTGACGAAGGCCGTGGCCTAAAATTTAAGTTGTGTGAATGTGATTTTCTATTTTCTTGTCTGTGAGCAGCTTAGTGAGCCTCTTTGCAGTAAAATGCATTGTTTATACCACCTACTTGTTCATCAAGGGTGAAAAACTATTTTGCTTTAGTACTGTTGCAATTTTTTGCATCTGCAATTTAGAATTCCTCAGGTGCTAAGGATATGAAATGTACACACTAACATGAGGCGACACCACTAAAAGCAGAATTATATGCTCATTCTATGATAAGACCTAATACAGGAGAATACCAGTTCTATTAAAAGTTGTTAACTTGGAAAACGGTTGCAAACGGAAATAGAACATGAGCAATGTACTTGCAAAGCATTATAATCGAGCAGTTAACACAGATAATTTCGCAGGAACAACTGTATACGATCACACAAAAACATTACATGACGAAACCAGTTTATGTTTTATATGAATTAAATGGAATCATTTATTTCCCACAGAATTATATGTTCATATAAAAATGAAGCAGAGTTTGAGTTATATATTCTCAATGCAATTCATAGAGTGACATACCTACAAGAAACCGCACTTAGTATCACTATGCTATGTAAGCAGTTTCATTGACGTTTTTACTTGTGTACTGGCTTTTGCGCTTTAAAATGGACACTCGCTCGAAACCGCAATGTTGACTTTTACAAAAAAGTATAGACACAACAATTTAGTGTTTCCGTTTTAAATTCAAAATTCACGACTATATCTCTAAAAACTCTAAAACGTTTCCATTTCCAGATACAGTCTGCTATTAGACCATATTCCAACTCCGAAAGAAAAATATTGGTACATAAATCACATGTAAAGTTCAGCTCTTCCTCATCTACATCTACATAGATACTTTGCAAATCGCATTTAAGTGCCTGGCAGAGAATTCATTAACCACTTTCATAGCCTTTCTCTACCGTTCCATTCTCTAATAGCGCGTGGGAAGAAAGAACACCTAAATCGTTCCGTTTTCGATCTGATTTCTCTTATTTTATTGGGGTGGTCATGTCTGCCTAAGTAGGTGAGTGCTAGCAAAATATTTTCACCTTCAGAATTAAAAGTCGGAGATTGCAATTTCGCAAATAGAACTCGCCGCAACGATTAACGTCGTTCTTTTAATGATTTCCACCATAAATCGTCCAACATTTCCCCCCTTTAACGTGATAAAACAACGCGAGCTGCCCTTTCTGAACCTTCTCAATGTCTTCCGTCAGTCCTACTTGGTGAGGGTCCCACACTGGCCACAGTACTCCAGGAAAGGATGCATAAATGTGATGTGCAAAATCACTTTGGTGGAACTGGTGCATCTTCGAAGCGTTCTGCCAATCAAACGTAACCTTTCGTTCGCCTTCCCCACAATATTTTCTGTGTGTTCTCTCCAGTCTAAATTGTTCGTAATTGTAACTCCTAGGCATTTGGTAGAATTTACGACCTTGAGGTTTGATTGATTTATCGTGTAATTGAAGTTCAGCGAATTTCTTTTAGTGGTCATCTGTATTACCTCACACTTTTCATTATTTAGTGTTAATTGATAATTTTTGCAACATGTAGAAATTTTGCAGAGCACTTATGAAGTTCTTTGTTGCCGTATCATGAAATGGACTTTAGTCTGCTTATACGTGGTAGTCAATAATTTCTGAGAACTGAGGCCCAGAGGATAGGCATTCAACGACTCTAAGTTCCATTTTAGACGGTATTACACGGCAGCGGGTCCAACATACAGAGTCGCCCCTTTTCCTATACTCCAGACGTCAAGTGTTAGAACTTACTGATTGTACCATGTGTATTGATGCATTACAGATCAACGACATTCAAATGAAGTGCAGATCGCGTTATCAATTCCGACAACAGACGTAATTTCGATCCATTTTGGGCAGTCGTAGAATGATACTTATCCGTTAAAAACCGTTCAATAAATTGACCCTTATAAGTTTTAATGTTTTAAAAATCATTACAGAGTATTTACGTTCAATCAACATATTACGTGGATAAATACTATTCATTGTAAATGTGAAATCTTAATTATAACGCTAATTGTCACTAGCTGATATGGTGAACATTACGGAAAAATCGGGCACTTTATTCTTCTTTTAAGTGACATCAAGTGTAAGCATTGCAGTACGGACGCCACTCGAAGACTCAGCAATTTGTCGTAGACAGATTTCACACTTTGTTAGCGTAAGGGTGTGACCCATCATCAGATAATGATTTCACATGTTTTACAATATAAAATGCTAACACATGAGTGACGTGTATCCTACGGCGTAGCCACCTTAGGATTCACGTCACTTATATGTGCATTTCGTATTGTGAAACATGTGAAATCATTATCTGATGATGGCCCACGCCCGATACTAGTAATAAAGGAGTTTCATTAATTAAAACCTCAGTGACCTATCAGGATTGTTTTTATTGTAATTTTTGAAAGCATGTTTTTGGAACAGCGATCTTAAAAATTTTAATAATCAAAATAAGACAGTCTAGAACGCAATTTGTTGCGTTTATTACTGGCAACCGGTTCCGATTCAGTAGAACCATCTTCTACATCTACATCCATACTCCGCAAGCCACCCGAAGGTGTGGGGTAGGGTACCCTGAGTACCACTATCGGTTCTCCCTCCTATTCCAGTCACGGATTGTTCGCGGGAAGAATGATCTCTTCGCGAGATATACGTCGGAGGGAGCAACATACTGCTAGACTCCTCGGTAAAGGTATGTTCTCGAAATTCTACAAAAGCCCGTACCGAGCGACAGAGCATCTCTCTTTAAGAGTCTTCCACTGGAGTTTATCGATCATCTCCGTAACGCTTTCTCGATTACCAAATGATCCTGTAATGAAGCGCGCTGCTCTCCGTTGGATCTTTCCTACTTCCTCTATCAATCCCACCTGGTACGGATCCCACACCGTGAGCAGTATTCCAGCTGTATTTGACAAAGGAATCACAAACTCTCCAGGCGGATAAACATTTAAATATAACTGTAATAGTAAAATCATGTTGGCACACGCCCTGAGAACATAAACAAGATAGAACACTGCCATGAAACAAACAAATTCTAGTCCCGGCCAGTCGACCGCCATGGGTAACAAATATTACGCAGTTCATTCAAACAAAGCTTTACAACATTAACCAACCCACTCAAAAAGCAATTCTAAAAAGTGTAGTGGGCCAAAAGGAAGTAACAATGATACCAAGAAAGAAAACCTGTCAATTACAACCGTTCCAGTACAGCTAACTCAGCCGGAGGGAACACTGCTGAACCAAAAATATGACCACGCCTGGGGACAGCAACCAGAACGCGAAACAGTTTGACGCCACCGTTTCAATAACAAATGATGCAAACTGATAACAAAGAAAAAAAAGGCTGAACCACCGTTTCAATAACAAATGATGCAAACTGATAACAAAGAAGAAAAAGGCTGTACCAGAAATATATGTCCACTCTTGGGGCAGACCGCGAAAGGGCATGATGCCATCGTAAAAAACCATTTGTTAAGCGCACGTAAGTTTCAAAACAAGAAACACATTGTGATCACGTAGGCTTCCGCGGCCAGAGTCAGATGACGTAAAAGTTTACTGGGTGTTGTACAGCGTCATGATGTAAGAAGGCTATTACTTAAATAACCGACGTTTCGGCCAACGTTATAGTGGCCTTCATATCCAGATGAAGGCGACGTTGGCCGAAACTTCGGTTATTTATTTTGTGTCTCGTTACCCCCCAGTTGTCGGTAGCCGAGTGGAGAGTGACCGACACAGGAATAAAGGATGCACGCTTGTGCAGGTACGGAGGTGACCAGCCAGTGTGACAACAGAAACTAGAACACTAGGCTAAATTAGAACAAGATATATATTTCGTGGAGTCTTGGTAATACTTAACTTTTACATAGTTCTTGACCAAAGAATGCTGATACATAGTTTAGATAGACGCCTGCCTAACCGATAGCCAAGTCTTAACTGGTGCCTATCTGATTCCCAAGGGGCCGATGCAGCAGTCGTGGCCATGAGCGGAGTTGCATCAGAGGGCGCTCGTGGCTGACGTCGTAAGAACGCCGCGCCGTGCGTGCATGGCGGCGCACGGCGAAAGTACTTCATACATGTGCGACACCACAATTTAAGCCTTATTACATCATAACGCTGTAAAACACCCAGAAAACTTAATTTTATGTCACAAGAAACACATTGTAACGGGCATCACTAATACAACAACGACGCACGAACAGACAACTGAACTCTTCAAATTCCGGAACAGGAACGGCGACATTCCTCACACCACACCGTCAGGTTAGCCAGCTCATTGCTCAAGTGGTCCGACGTGAGAAGGCGCTCACTCAGGTAGGAGGAGGAAGAAGTGCCGCTCTGTACTGTCAATAAGCCACAGCAACTTTCCACCTAAGCGCCAGCCCAAACGTACACAATGCCCTCGGCTTTTTTTTTCCCTTTATTTTTAGTCTCACGCCGACGGGGTCGGAAGGCTAGCAGCTGCATCAGGCGCTGCTCTTCAGCCGAGCGTACATAGGAATAACAATTAAGTCTTAAAAAACATCGCATGACGTTAAAACAACGAGGAATGAAAAACACGGTACGAAGAAAACATTGATGAATTACGAACATGACACTAGAGATAACATTGAAGACTTAAAGCAGATGAACAAGGCGACGGAAACTAACACATAGTAAAATTAGTCTGTGCGACGTCTGCGGTAAAATCATATTTAGAACAGTCACTGGACAAACGAAGAATTAACACGACGACACTGGTTAAGAGGAGAGGTGTTGTTCGACGCACTGTAAAAGACACACGAAGTCACTGATGCACTGAACACTATACGACACTGTTTTAAAATTGTTCATTGAGGCCTCCGCTGGGGGGATGGGAGGGGATGGGTAGGAAGCGCGGGGGAGGTAGGGAGGAGAGGAATGACGGGGATTGTCAAGACTCCAGGGTTGGGAAGGGGAAAATCCAAGTGGGGGGAGGTAAGAGGAGGTGAATAGAGGGCGCTGATGCTACGGGGAATGGATCAGGGTTGATAGGAGGGGTAAATTTCAGGACGAAGGTAGGTGAATGGCGTGGAAGTTGCCTTGGGAAAGGATGTGCAGCGTGTGCAGTTGGAGAGAGAGGAAGGAATACATTGGTGGATGGGTGGCAGAGGCCCACAGTTGGTTAGGATGGGTTATACGAGGGGGATTGCGGGTGACGTACAGGATTCGGAGGTGTTTGAGGTGCTGCAGAGGGTAGGAAAGGGGATGAGTTTGTATAGGATCCGCGTGGGGTATGGGAGTCGGATACGGTAGGCGAGGCGGGAGCGTGGCGTTCAACGATTTGGAGGGTCTGATAAAAGGTGGGAGGAGCGGAAACCCAGGCAGGATGGAAGGAGCAGAGGATTGTTCGCATGACGGTGTGAAGGATGGTGAAGGGGCTTAGTCCCCACGTCCGGCCGGTGAGGAGTTTGAGAACGTTTAGATGGGACATGGCCTTTTCACGGATGTGTTTGAGGTGGAGGGGCCAAGAAAGGTGTCGATCAAGGGTGAGGTCAAGGTACTTTAGGGTGGGTTTGTGACGGATGGGACGGCCTTGGAGGGTCAGATAGAAGTCGGGGAAGAGAAAGTAAGGGGTAGTACGACCGACTATGATTGCCTGGAATTTTTCGGGATTGACAGGAACTACCCGTTGCACCATGCAGCGAACTCGTTGACGTGAGATTGGAGCAAAAATTGGGATCGGCCAAGGGAGGGGTCGAGGGCTAGGAAGGTGGAATCACTGCCCTCGGCACGTTAGTTCCCAAGTCTTTCGCGAGGGGCCCCAGATATACGACCATGGTGACTCACGCCAGTCGCGAGACAAATGACAATCGAAATCACTCACGCCGCGGCACCAGCGGTGAAGTAAAAAGAGATATCGATACGTGCGCGACGGGTAACTGGCACCAATACAAATTCAGCGCAAATTTCCTAATGATTGGAAAAAAGCGCAGGTGACTCCCGTTTATAAGAAAGGAAAGAGAACTGACCCACACAATCACACGCCAATATCGTTGAGATCAGTTTCATGTAGAATTTTAGAGCCTATTCTCAGTTCGAATATAGTAAATTTCCTTGAAACGGAAAAGATTCTTTCCATGAATCAACACGGGTTTAGGAAATATCGTTCATGTGAAACTCAGCTTGCCCTTTTCTCACACGACATCTTGAGAGCCATGGATGAAGGCAAACAGGCGGATTGTGTTTTTCTCGACTTCAAAAAGGCGTTCGACGCGGTGCCACACTGCAGACTGCTAACGAAGATACGAGCTTATGGAATATGTTCACAGATTTGTGACTGGTTTGAAGACTTCCTAAGTAATAGAACGTAGTACGTTGTTCTCGACGGCGAGTGTTCATCAGAGACGAGTGTATCGTCAGACGTGCCCCAGGGTAGTGTGATAGGACCGCTATTATTTTCAATCTATATAAATGATCTGATGGACAGAGTAAGTTGTAATTTACGGCTGTTTGCTGATGATGCTATGGTGTATGGGAGGATGTCGTCTGTAACTGACTGTAATAGCATACAGGATGACTTAGACAAAATTTCTAGTTGGTGCGAAGAATGGCAGCTAGCTCTCAATGTAGAAAAATGTAAGGTGATGCGCATGAGTAGAAAAAACAATCCTATAATGTTCGAATACAGCATTAGTAGTGAGTTTCTTGATGCTGTCGCGTCGTTCAAATATCTAGGCGTAACATTGCAGAGCGATTTGAAATGGAACGAGCATGTAAGGAAAGTTGTGAGTAAGGCGGACAGCCGACTTCGGTTTATTGGGAGAATTTGGGAAGATGTAATTCACCTGTAAAGGAGAACGCGTATAAAACGTTTGAACTACCACGTCTTGAGTATTGCTCAAGTGTTTTGGACCCGCAGCAGATCAGTTTAAAGGAAGACATAGAGGCGGTTCAGAGGCGAGCAGCTATATTTGTTACCGGTAGGTTCGACCAATGCGCGAGTCTCGCGGAAATGCTCCGGCAACTCAATTGGGGATCGCTGGAAGAGATACGACGTTCTTTTCGTGAATTTCTGTTAAGTAAATTTAGAGGTCCGGAATTTGAAGCTGAGTGTAATACGATCTTGCTACCGCCTACTTACATTTCGCGTGAAGATCACAAAGACAAGAGGCAGTCTTTTTTCCTCGTTCAATTTGTGAGTGGGATAGGAAAGGAATTGCCTAGTAGTGGTACAGTGTACCCTCCGCCACGCATCTTACGGTGAATTGCGAAGTATGTATGTAGATGTAGATGTAGAAATCGAGTCAACACGGCTCACGTAGTACTACGTGAACGCATTGCGCTCGGTCCGTCGTCTCCTGCTCCTCCACGCTGCCACGGGCTGGCAGAGGGTAGCGGAGGACTCTCAGTGAAAGCGGCGGCAGAGCGTGGCGACGCCAGGAAGCGCCATTTTTTTTTTTTCCGCGGCCAGTCGAGTCACTGCGCGGAGACGCCGTCCGCGCCATTCAACTGTCGCGAGGGCGTCTTTCAGCGGCGCGACGTGTGCCGCCATTGTCGGCGTCGCGGCGCCGTCCGACGCCACTTCCGTAATTAAACCCGACGCGCAGGCGTCTCCTGCGACGCCGGCGTCCGATAAGACGGACTGGCCGGGCAGTGGCAACTTGGAGGACTCTCTGCCGCTGCCGCCGTCGCTGAATAGCACTGTGTCGCAGACCGGCCGGTCCCGTGGGGCCGCAGAGAGCCGCCGGACAGCGCGGGACTCTGCGAGCGGCGATAGCGACCACCACCAACCAGGAATCTTCCCAGCCGAGGGCCGTCTCCCAGTGCTGCCAGGAATTCTCTTCGACTATTGTGTTTACTTACTCTATTCCTTTCACAGGAGGCAGTACTTCGTCACCTTTCTGTCTCGTTTCCGCCGGTTGTCCTAGGTGTCGGTGGCCGAGTAGAGAGAGACCGACACAGGGTTCCCAAAGAAAAACAAGAACTAAAAAAACAACAATTTATACAGACATGCCGGAAAAAGAGTCAGTGACGAGAAAGAAAAAAAGGATTGATCGCTCAGAAGGTAAAGAAACATCTTACTGAATCGAGAGGAGTAAAAAGGAAAAGGAAGAAACTAAACAAAGAAAATGAAGATACCACCATCGTCACCGAATGAAGATTATAAGTCTGGTTTGCTTAGTCCCACATTTTAAAAGTAGGCCAGGCGAAAATGTATAAAATGGCAAAACGTGAGCTCTGGTCCCACTTGTAGTGCGAAGGTGGCAGTCGGTATTACATCTGTCATAACTGTGATGAGTCAGACTAGATCTCAGTATCTTACTGAACTAAGAAACAACCTTATATTTCCAATCTTTTTTTATTATACTTACACAGATGCTTAATTTTACCTTGAATAAAACATTTTAAGATTTTTGTAATGCCTATTTATTTTTATATGTTTTGCGTTTCGACACAGTTGTTATATTGTATAATTTGATGTATTTAGGGAAACACTTTTGCTGATTGTAATATGTTGACATAATAACAGCTATCGATGATAGAGTTCCTTATTAATTACAGGCTGTTAAAGTGTTCCAAGATTATATTTCTTTTGTTGCATAAACGTTAAATTTTTACAGAAGAAGATTATGTTCCAATAATGTCACTTATTAGTTGCAATAAAAATGATTTCATATTATTTGATTTTGAAAGGTTGCGCGCATGTGCGTGTACAGGGTGTGAGGGGACCAGCCAGTGGGACAGCAGAAACAAGAAACACTAAGCTAGATTAGAACAAGCAGTATATTTTGTAGATGTAGTACAATACTTATCTTTGTTAACTGAAGACTAGTGGAAAGCAGTTACTTATTTTAACTAGGAAGAGGACTGCCTACTGATGAGAGTCCTAGTGCCTGTCCTAATTCCAAGTGACCGATGCAGTTCAGGGTGGCCACGAGCGGAGTTGCAGCAGAGGGCGCTCGTGGCTGACGTCGTAAGAACGCCGCGCCGTGCTTGCATGGCGGCGCGCGGCGAAAGTACGTGGCGCGCACTTCAGAATTAAAACATCCATATAAATAGTGACCATAGTGGCCTCTTGTAAATTCGTACTTTCACTGTGTGATAGCAGTGGTGTCGCTACTGATGACAATGTCGCTATAGCAGAGTTATTGATCAAAATCAGAGTTTAATACTGCAATGAGCAGACTATAAATATCTGTATTTGTTAACTATAGGAGGTCCCTTGCTGACTTCATTTATTTTACATCAGACGCCTTTACGCGTTCGATTTTTATTTTTAAAGCAACTTCTTGGATCTGTAAATGATACATAGGTTTTTACAGTTGATTTTATATATACATATATTGGGTGTCCCAGCTATCTTGTCCACCCACAATATCTCTGGAATAATAACAGCTATTGGAAAACGACTTTCACCGGTATCAATGTACGGCTGGGGCTCATGAATGTACATATTTGGAAACATTCTAAAACGAAAGCAAATGGGTTTTTAACACAAACTTATTTTTTTTTTTTTTAATGGACACCCGATATTTTTTCTCCAGCAATCCATAGCATGACAAATCACATATAAAATGGCGTTGATTGCATCGCAATATTGCAGTTACATCCCGAGATATTGCGACGCGAAGTTGACGCTTGAAGTACGCGAAACGCGCGGCTAGCGCACGTCCTGAGAATTAGGCGAGAACCCCATGCTGCTCAGGACGAGAGCTAGCCGCGCGTTTCGCGTACTTCAAGAATCAACTTCGCGTTGCAATATCTCGCGATGTAATTGGAATACTGCGATGTAATCAACGCCATTGATTATGTGATTTGTCATGCTATGGATTGCTGAAGAAAAAATATAGGGTGTCCATTTAAAAGAAAACACATAAGTTTGTCTTTAAAAAAACACATTTGCTTTCGTTTTAGAATGTTTCCAAATATGTACATTCATGGGCCCCGCCGTACATTGATACCGGTGTGAAAGTCGTTTTCCAATAGCTGTTATTGTTCCAGAGATATTTTGGGTGGACAAGATAGCTGGGAAACTTCTTGTACACGTTAGGCTTATAGATTTTTAAAAGGGTGAAGCTTCTACTATCGGTATTATGTCCCTTCTTTACTTCATACTGCTGTTTTTCCTTCTTGTTGGCTGGACGTGGTTGATTTATTAAGTTCGTTGTTTGGTTGTATACGGTACCTTCGGCCTATTTCTGTGTCGCAATTCAAATGTTTGGATTTTAGTCCCTAGTTTACAAACTACTTAAACTAGTTTTTAAAAAAGTTCAAATGTTTGCGAAGCTTATGGGACTTAACTGGGGGGTCATCAGTCCCTAAACGTAGAAACTACTTATGAACTACCTTATACTAAAGCCAGCACAAACATTCGTGCCCGAGAGGGGATTCGAACCCCCGACAGGGAACGGCCTCCAGCACCGTAGCGTAGCGCCTTAATGAGCTCGGCCGCTCCTCCGCGGCGAACTATCTTAAACTAACCTAAAGACAACACATACACCCATGCCCGAGGGGGGGGGGGGGGATCGAACTCCCGACGGCGAACGGACGCGCACCGCACGCACTGTAATCAGTGAGCATGGCTATTCCGTCGCGACTTTCTGTGTCGTTTCCCCCGTTTCTTTTGAAACATTTTCACCATTTTCTGATCAGTAGCCTAGTCTTTCCCTGTTGCTCTGTTGCTACCACTGTATTGATTTATTACACAACAGAAACCCCTGTTAGAACTAGAATATAAACCGCCTGAGGTGGCGCAATGGTAACGCACTGAACTCGCATTCTGGAGGATAATGGTCCAAATCCACCTCCGGCCATTTATTATCTCTTGGCAAATCAAAATTCTTAAGTTTCGGCACTTTTCTTTACAATTTTACAATCAGGTCTTAAATATTTTCCGTTTGCTCAGTTATCTATTATTACTTGTTACGTGGCACTCCAGACAAATTTTCAATGATATACGTATTTCTCGAATTGAGTCCTATTATTGACACTTCTTTCGTAAATGCATACTCTGTCTATGCTGATGTCCCTCTTATACCTCTTATACTTCTCTTCCTTCGTTAGCCATGCGTCACTTTGATAAAATAAAATAAAACAATTAAAAAACCGCTACATAAGAAATGAAATAAATAAAAAGCGATCTACAGCCGTAGGATGCGCCAGATAGTACGAAATAGTACACTTACAATCTCAACAGGAAAATAGACTACACTAGATACCGTGACCTTAAGGGGAGTAGTAAAGGTGGTTTGGGGTAAAAACGTCGATTTTTATTTTTTTTATGGAAAATTGTTGTTTGGAGTTTTCTGTACAATTTGATGTATGTTTCGTTAATTTTGGATGACTTGTATTTTTAAATGATTTTTAAATAACTTACTGCACACGTAATTTCTACGGGTTTCAACAGATCTTGTTCAGTTACGACAACATATATCGAGAACTATTTGGTGATTTATGTTCAGTTGTTGTAAACATTCTGCTGCATTGGTTGCAGAAATGCAAAATGTAAATGAGTCTTTCAACAATGTTGTATGGACCAGGGTTTGGAAACACTGAAGATTGTGGTCAATGATGCTGTGATCACCTTCAATGATGGAAATGCAGGCAGAATAAAGGTTCTGAAGCAACTTGGAGTTCATAAGGCGGGCCATAATATGGAAGTAATCCTAGAAGAACTGGATAAACAGCGAGTTCCGAAGGCAGAATTTGTGGTCAAAAAATACGACAGAAGCTGCACGATCCCTCAGAAGGAGAAAGAGACTGAACATGACTGAACCTCAAAAAGATAAAGATTACAAAGCAGGAGAGTTTTAGGCTGTGTCTTTATTCAATAGTGAGTTTTCCTTTACTTAAACTATAAAGTGCTATTTCTCAAGAACTACTTGTTTTGGCCAATGTTTACCACTGTCTCAGAAAGTACTTAAACTAAAGCTCAGAATTTTTTACTTCTTATTGACAGAGGTATTATGTTTATATGGATCTACAATGGTAGAGATAGCCCTCTTAGATTGATAATAAAAATATTTTCTTTAAAAATTTCATAATTTTTATTAGACCTTCATTAAAAAGTTGGTTTCTTGACTCCTGACAAATTACATTAGTGATTGTAGATCAGTGAATGTACAAGGTGTTTCACTAAATTTGTTTGCCTCTGTAACTTATAAACTAACAGGTCATGGGAAATTTTAATGCGGTATCTCAACGCAAGAAATGTTACACTTTCTGCGGAGCTATGAACATAGTTTATTGTATCTTTTTCCAAAGAGTTGCAACAAAATGATATAATTTTTAAATGGAAAAATAGTTTTTTTTCTATCGTGCATTGGATTCGTTGAAACCAGCTGCGTCCAAATCAATTTAAACTACATTCCTATCACTGTTAATTTGGGAGCTACAACCCTTCAAAGTTCCGGGGGCGGAGGCTATGATAGCATAGCTGACTGGCCGAGTGGCTATCCCCTGGGGCACGGCCCACTGTCTCATGACTACCAGCCAGTCAGCTACGCTGTCGTAGCCTCCACCACCTAAACTTTGAATGGTTGTAGCTCCCAAACTAACAGTGATAGGAATGTAGTTTAAATTGATTTGGACGCAGCCGGTTTCAACGAATCCAATGCACGATAGAAAAAAAAAAACTATTGTTCAATTTAAAAAAATATATCTTTGTGCTGTAACTCTTTGGAAAATGATACAATATACTTTGTTCATTGCTCCGCAGAAAGTGTAACATTTCTTGTGTTGACCTACCGCATTAAAATTTCCCGTCACCTATTATTTTATAAGTTACAGAGGCAAACAAACTTGTTGAAAGTTATCTTTCACTTTTGTCATGCATTTTGTCTGTTTGCACATTCCTTTTGTCCCTTTGGGCACTATTCTGTGACTTTTTTTATTAGCATGCATTCTAAAATCCACATATCAACAGTTCATTTCAGTGTTCGTGTGCAAAGAGGAAGCACTTTAAAGCATATACGTTTTAACTTCATGTTCTTTGAATAGAAAGTAGTGTCATAATCACAGAATATATGACATCAACTGCGAATGGGCAAAGCTGAAAATGTGTACCCAGCCGGTATCGAACCCGGGTCTCCTGCTTTCTAGGCAGTTGCGCTAACCCCTATAACACTAGGGGGACAGTGATAACCGCACCTGCAAGGACTAACTAAGTGCGCCTCCCCACAGACACAAACTCGCAGTTGATGTCACATATTCTGTGAATATGAAACAATAACAACTACTCCTCGGAGTGGAGAATGAAAAGAGATAATTTTTTTTTTTTTTTTTTTTTTTTTTTTTTTGCAGGATCAGAAGTGACGTCTGTTCCTCGGAATGGAGGTATATCACTCTGTAAACTGGCAAAGTTTTGTTTTGTTACCTTGGATACTTCGTGAAAAAACGGGATGTTAATATGTTGAATTTAACATTGTCAGGGTAGTAGGACGGATGCCGTCGTGAATAGCTGAATTGAGAGTAGTCTCAAGAACTTAGTTGCACTCTCAGGCCCCTAATTTCAAATAAGTAAGTAGTGAAATATCTTTTCGCTCTTTCTCAGGAACTTATCTTTTCAGAAGGTCGTGAGGACATGGCCTTTTTATTTCGCTTCGCATTTTGCGCATTTCACAGTGTACATTTACCGCTTTTAGCCTCTCGCGCATTGCTGAGCGTAAGCCCGTTGATGGCGCGGGTTCGTCAGACAGAGAGGCCGGCAGACAGAGATACGAGTGTGCGACGGCTCCGGGGCGGACGTCGGCTGCTGGCGTTCATTCGACCGGCCTGTCGTATTGATAAACCCTGGAGAATGCGGCCAATAAAGCAAGCTCCCCGGCCGAATGAAACGGAATACCGGATGAGGCGGGCCCGGCGGGCGCGCCACGCGGGAAGTAACTCAATAGGCAAACAAAGTGCGCGAGCCGGCGCCGCGAATTGAAAGTCGTTTGTCACCGCGCGTCACGCTTTTGTCTGGAGAGGCTGGTCGCGCATGCGCAATGCGTTCTCCGCTGCCAACGCGAGTGCGCCGCCCGTACGTCTTCAGCAGCGCAACGACCCGCGGCTTCGCTCTGTCGTCAGTCGCTAAAGTTTCTGATGCACACAAAGACGTTGTAAAATAACTAGACTCGCTAACGGCGCTGCTGTCGCGGGGTAATTTGAACCTTCGGCCGGCCGCCATGATAGTGGCAAGCATTAATAACAGCCAACATTTGTCGGTAGGAGAGTAGTCTTAAATGGTTAAAATAAAGCACTTCTTAAAGAACAGTAGCCTATATCACATTTAAAGCAAAATTACTTTATTTCACAACTAGTTTCGGCAATAATTGTTGCCATTACCAAGTGACAGGCCTACATTAAAAACTACAGTGCACATGTGCAGGAAAAGACGTCTCAAATTCGTGGTTTACCAAATGGCCGACCAATAGCAAATGTGGTGTGAGACAACTGTTGGACATGTCGTACAATTGCTGCTGGCAACTTCAAATCAGCTGTTGTTACATGTTCAGTAGTGGTTCTCTTGATGTTAAGTGAAAGACACACAATAATGTGTGTTGTCAAAAATAAAATGGTGACACACCACTGCTTTAGTGCCAAGCAAGCCCTCGTTGACAGACAGCGAACAACTGTAATATAATTATAAAACACTATAGTCATGGTGAGAACATAATACACAGTGTGAATTACAGGATAGCCCAACAGACGCTGTAGATTACCTGTACACAGTAAATGCAAGAACAAGCCAGAAGCGGTTACATTCGAGTAAAAGTCCATGGTACATTGTGACTAATTATCTGTCTATAAATGTGAATGTCTGTTCGGTGTACGTCCGAACGACAACACGCAGAGACAAATATTTCTACAGTTACTAATTTATACCTGAGGAAGGATTTAGTCACGGTTTTATAGCGATGTTATAGATATTTAGTAATTTGAAGAATATAACGCGAAATGCGGAACAATAATTACTCTTTGAAAATTATATTTACTCTTTGAAAATGGTTTTATTGGTTGCATTGTTGCTTGAGGATTGATAATAATAGAAGGGTGGAGTATATTGGGATACAAAGTTATCGGTGTACAAAACATTTTACGTGTGTGTGTCTGTATGTTAATATTTCGCTCTTCAACGAAAACTACAGAACTCAAACGAGTGGTCTGTGTGTAATTGTTGTTCGAAGTCTCCCGTTGTACACCATAGCAGTTCCCTGCCGATAGCTATGAGGGGGTGGAAGATATGGTGGTTGAAAGTTGTCAAATTATAAAAACAATTCGGACTGAGGGGCAGCGATGACGTTTGTGACTCTATACATCGAAACGTAATGCCACAGACAATATCTTTGGTCTATGCGTTCTACTGTCTTCAGCTCTTTTTCTGTAAGGATAAACATACGAATACGGAAATATAAGAATGAATAAGTAAAGCAGTAAAAAAGATATTTCTTTTAATAGATCTCTTTAAAAAAATTGATTTGACGTTTCGTGCATTACATCAAGGACAATACTACAAATAACGTAGTTTACCAGAATGCCCTAAAATGAAATTGAAATGAATTTGGACATTACTCTCACCATACGTCTTGAGATATTGCAACACAGGCTATAAGGAATAATGTATGTATTATTTATTGCAAATCATTAAGCACTTCACATAATTTTATTTTTTTATTTGAAAGTTGATTAAAATGTTTGTTTCTAAAGGAGTTATTGTATTTCATTTCATTCTTCAAAACCAGTCTCATAGCACACAACTGAAAGATAGCTTATTTATCATAATCAACCAACACGCGAGCGGAGCCGCGGGTTTAAACTAGTAACATATAAAAACATGGTTCGCTGCTGTAGGTGACTGACATATACTATCGTGAGATGGCTGCTAGCAGAGTTCGACATTTGTCCCTATAGGAGGCGCTCATGACAAAGATATGAAAATCTATTATGAAACATGTCAGACAATCGTGGCTATAAGCGCACGAGAAAAAACATGTTGTCTAACAGTGGTGTCAAAGGTAAAAACACATGACATAATTTCAATACAACATTCGATCATTCAATAAATGTGGCAAGCTTCAGATAATTACGAGTATTTTTTACTAGATATATCCTGTGCTATATAGTTATTTCCCTATATGTACTCAGTTGTTAGTCACGTTTATAATATTTTACAATTGCAGTGTACATAAAGCATGATGGTGGATAGTTGCTCTGCGTTTAACTACATAAATCGATTTAAGAATGGAATATAAATTACGAATACTGTCTTCCCATTTATTCTTCTCAGGAATACAAATAGCTCTATTACTCGTGTTCAGAAATAGTCACTCTTCCTTAACAGGCTCTTAGTCAAGACAATATAGGATTATGAATGAAGTAAATGAGAGGCTTTTACAATACTGGTGGCTCTTAAAAACGAGCTACGCTAGGCAGTGTAAAATAACAACTGTGGTCACGACATCAGTTGCCTCACTGTACTTCGAATTTTTGTTAATGAAATTAATATTAGAAACTTGTAACGTAGAATTTAAAGGTCATCTGCTTTACATATAGGTATAACAACCGAAAGAGGTTTGGAGAACTGTGTATGTTTCCATATATGAATGACACTTAGCCACACTAGATGCACATTGTCAATTTGAACCCTTTGACGATAGTTGCTGACTTTGAGTAGTTCACTTTACTGTATTTTACTTACAGCATTAAAATGCTAACATTCGCTCTAGGTACCCTAATGCTAATGTTAGATGCACTTAGGAAAGGTTCCGCCATAATTCGTGTTCTTAAAAGAATTTGGTAGTGGCTGGTTGCTGTGTTCACAAGATAAGACGCTAGTTTACATTTATGTATCTAATGCTATATATGATTTTCACAGTAGATTTTTAATATTAACTGTTGCATGCAACCGTGTTTTATTTTTGATGCTATAAAATATATAAATATTGAAGAATTCAGCAGGCACTCAAGCAAAGACGTAAATTGTTGTGCAACTATTCTGAAATGAATGTTTGTACAAATTTTTCACTATCGTATAATATACTGAGAAAGTGCCAAAAATCGTGTCTGACGATGAATTCCGTCTATATGCTGCACTTAGAAGGTTAAAAAACTAGATATAATTCAGTTTAGTTAGGAAGAAGAGACGCTTTTGGCCGATTTCTGCACCGTATGTGTAATAAATTTTCAGACAACCGATAGTTGCTGTATATTCAAATAGTCTGAAGCTGTTTCGTTGTTATATATTTAAATGAGACATAGTTTTCGCGACTTAACTCGAATGAATACACACTCTAATCATAAGAGTCTTACGCACATTTAAAGTTCGCGATGAAGTTTACCACCATAATGGCCGACGAGACGCTCCTCAATTTGCCCGATGTTTGCAGTCTGCCGTTGTACGGAACTGTGGGGCCTTGGATGCACACAACATCATTGTTCGTGTGCAGGAACTTAGTATGCATCTACACGGTTCCGACGATGTCAGTCGAGGGATTTAAGGCTCCTGTTTCCGTGGCGGGACGATATGCTGGCTTATCCCTTCCAGCGGATTTGACACGTTGGTCGTTTTTAGGATGTTTATCATATCCCACTAAGAGAGTTGTCGGTAAATCTCAGCTCGCGAGTCGCATGCGGCTCTTTAGTCGACCCAGTGTGGCTCTTCTACGTATCTCCACCAATCACCAATCACCTGTTGGCAATATACGGGGTGTCCCATTTAAGCTTTTGACCCCAAACATCTCAGTAACTACTTTCATGAGCATAAAAGGATGACAAGGGATTATAAATTAAGTACTTTGGGAGATTGTAAAACATAAACAAATATTATTTTAAACGCAAATTCCAGTTTTTGTCAATTACAGGCTGGACTCCGTCACATCCAAACGTCCGGTGCATTTTACTCTGACTGTGATAACATCATATCGAAGTACCTGGGGAGCTGGTTGCTAGCCTTACTTGCCCTAACGGTTGAGGTTCTAACTTGTGAATTTCGTAGGCCTCGCCGTCTAAGCACAAAGCTGGTTACGACTCAAAGTATGTCCGACATACCTGACCTTATTATAAATTAACTGGTATCCTAACTGTCAGGACCACTTAATTGGCCACTCTTATGTCGCCCGTGGTTAATAAACTAGGATATGACTACAGGAACCAACACTATGAACCACCAGTGGAAGGTAGTCATTTACAGTCATTGGAAGAGGAATTGACAAGGTGCAGGGACACACATCTAGAAGTGCATAAAGAATGTCTTGGAACAGTCCTATGTAAAGGCATGAAGGAGCAGAACCCTTTGGGGAATTGTATGGTCAAGGCAGCATGTAAGAAGAAAAAGAAAGCGTTTCTAATATGGCTCCATACTAAATATGAGGCAGACAGAGACTGTTATGTAGCAGAAGAAACAAAGCCAAATTAGAGAATCCAAGCGTAAATCATGGGAAGTCTTGGAAATGAGATAGAAACTATGGGCCAAGCCTTGAGGAAACCATTCTGGAGTGTAATTAGCAGTCTTAGAACGGTAGGGAAGAAGGAATTGACAAGTGTTTTGGACAGGTCAGGAAAACTGCTAGTGAATCCTGTGGATGCCTTGGGCAGATGGAGGGAATATTTTAAAGAATTTCTCACCGTACGTGAAACTTTCAATGATGTGTCAATTACGACGTAGAATGTGATAAGAATGATGAACGAAACAGGATCGCATTTGTGAAAGTGGAGAGAATGGTCAATAAATTGCAGTGCAACAAGGTGGCTGGGTTAAATGAAATTAAGAAATGGTACTCATCAAATAAAGTAGGATGTCAGATCTCAAATGGTTGCACAGGATAAATGAAACGGCGCGGGAGTTGAAACAGGTTCCGTCTGACTGGTCGAAAGGAGTAATCACGCAAATTCTCAAGCATGGAAAAAAGAAAAGATTGTAATAACTATAGAGGTATCTCTATAATTAGCGTTGTGGGCAAAATATTCTCAGTTATTTCTGAAAAGAGAGTCCTAGTATTAGCTGAAGATAAATTGGATGAAAATCAGTGTGGGTTTAGCTCTCAGAGGCTGTTGGGACCAGAATTTTAACTTACGGCAGATAATAGAGAAGTGCTACAAGTGGAACACGTAATTGTATCTATGTGTTCTCGACTTTGAAAAGACTGATGAACGTGTTCCTAGTTCTAAATGATAACGAAATAGGAGGCAAATTTCTGCAGGCAATTGAAGGTCTTTCATAGACTGTCAGGCAGAAGATAGAGTAGACGTTAAATTGAATACATTGTTGAGGATAGTTCCAGTGTTATTCAAGTCTGTAACCTGTCATCACTATCGTTCAAACTGTTTATGGATGATATGTTGAAAACAATAAACTGGCAGGGTGAGATTAAAATAGATGAAAACAAAATAAGCAGTCTCGCAAGTGCAGACGAGTTAGTTGCAACGGCAGATTCCACTAAAAGGTTTCAATCCTGTATTGCAGAGCTCGATCAGAGGTATAAGTGGTATGAAACCTCAGAAACGAAAGTACTGTCTTTCGGAAAGAGATTTAAACGGATTGAGTGCCAAGTCAGAGGAAAAATGTTAGAACAGGTGGGCAGTTTCAAATACTTAGGTTGTATTTTCTCACAGGCTGGTAACGTAGTGAAAGGACTTGAATGAATATGTAACAAAGCTAATTCAGTGACTGCTCAGATAAAATCTACCTCTTATGGAAGAAGGAAGTCAGCAGCAAGACTAGGTTAGCAGTGTGGTGTCGCACAAGTACAAAGTGCGCGCCACCTACTTTCGCCGCGCGCCGCCATTGCACGCAGGGCGCGGCGTTCTTACAACAGCCACGAGCGCCCTCTGCTACAACTCCGCTCGTGGCCACCGCTGAACGACATCGTTCACTTCGGACTGAGATAGGAACCAGTAAAGACTTCGTAATCAGATAGGCACCAGTGAAGACTTGGCTATCAGTTAGGCACTCGGCAGGACTCTAACTCAACTATGTATCAGCATTCTGCAGTACTGAGCTATGTAAAAGTTAAGTATTGTATAAATTATGTGCAATATATATCTCGTTCTAATTTACTCTAGTGTTTCTAGTTTCTGGCTGCTCCCCTCCGTACCTGCACCAGCGTGCTATCTTTATTCCTGTGTCGGTCTCATTCCACTCGGCCACCGACACCTACGACGGAAACAAGACACAATAGCGGCGACGAGGCTGGGACACAAAAGTGGCGACGAGGAGTGATAGACGAACCGTGGACCAGCAGCCAGACAGCAGTAGTCGGAGCACGCAGAAATTGCTCCCGCCCACCCACCCTTATTATAAGATTTTTGGGGAACGTTTTCAGTTACGTGTTTTGTGGACTTTTTTTGTTGCAGAGCGTCCTCTTTCATATTGCATTTATGTTTTGTTATAAGTTACTTGTATGCGCGGCGCCTAAACGGTCAGCATGGCCACTACCCCGAACCCAAACTTAATGGAAATTATTCAGTTACAGACGGCGCAAATAACACAACTCCTGCAGGCTGTGGCCCAGCTCACAGCGCAAGCAGCTAACCAACAACAACAGCCGCCGCTTCAGCAGCCCACACCTGCCGCCGCAACGCTTCCTACGTTTCGCCAGTACAACGAACGTGAGGAAGAATGGAGCGACTATTTCGCACAGTTTCAAGAACTCGTCGCGGCTCATCAACTTACAGGTCAGACTGTTAAGCATCTTTCATTGTCCGTGGTGGGCGCCAAAACCTTCGTATTACTGCAGAAACTATTCCCGCAAGCATCTCCTCGTGATGTAGACTTTGAACAAATAGTAAAGGCACTAAATGCTTATTATGAGAGAAAAGTTCTTGTAGCCGTTGCACGGTACCGATTTTTCAGACTTAAAAAATCACCCGAGCAGTCACACCAGGAATGGATTACGGCACTAAAGGGCTTAACCCGCCAATGTAAATTTACTTGCTCTTGTGGACTTTCTTATAGTGACGTTATGTTGAGAGATGCGATTACGCAGAACATTCAGGATCCCAGAATTAGGGCAGTAATTCTAAAACAGTCAGACCCCTCATTAGACAGTGTACTGCAGCTTATTGAAGCGCATGATACCTTTGCCTTAGCAGATGTAGAAATGCAAAGCCACAGTGTTAATTCAGTGCGCCGCAACGGACGCTTTCCTAGCCGTAGTTCTCAGTGTAGCCCTAGTGATTCTTTAAATTCTACCGGCCGTGCTGAACAGACAGTGAACAGTAGCCAGTGTAAAAGTGCGACACAAAGGTCGCCCCGTCGTGTTGGAAACAGTACTTTGAATAACGGGCGCCAACGCCCATTTCAGAAAAATGTTCGTAAGTCTTGCCCTCAGTGCGTGTCTCGCCATAAGCGTGCGCATTGCCCTAGTCGCAACGCAACCTGTTATCAATGTAGCAAATCAGGACATGTCCAGACAGTGTGTATGCAAAACAAACATTCAAAGAACGGTACCGTTAGAAACAGTGCTTTGCGAAGTGCAAGAACAGTTCATGCAGTAAATGTCATACACGCTGTGGACTTGAACTGTGCTTCTGTTGGTTTTCAAATGCAAGAACAATTTCCTCCACCTACGGCGAAACTATATAGTGAGCCACGTCGCAAGCGTCGACGAGCGCGTAAAACAGTGCAACGGAAACGGCTTCGGGACAAACAAAACGACAATGTACAGTGCAATCCTGTAGTGAACCTAGTGCCTTCTGCAACTTCTTATTGTAAAAGTGGCCAGTACTGTGTAGCTAGTGACAGTAGACATCAAGTAGCTACTCAAAAGTGTAGTGCAGTAGTTAGTAAATCTAGAGTAGCTTCGCATGCTTGTGCGGACGCCGATCCGGCGGTAGTGCCATCTAGTGACAGTGATATTAATCTATGTGCCGAGTCTGCGCCGCTTCCTTCACTACGCAGCCCACGCATGCGCAAGCGCATTAAACAAGGCGTAGCAGACGTTACCCACATTCGCGCACCTGTCGAGCGCCACAGGCAAAAACTTTTTGTGACTCTTGCATAGAAAATAAGACTGTGAAATTTCAGCTTGATACTGGTTCCGCTGTTACATTAATTAATAAAGAAACTTATGAACTTCTGGGTTCGCCAAAATTGTCGCCGTGTCAACAAGTGTTAACAGCATATACAGGTCAAAATATTCCCGTGCTCGGAACGTGTAGCCTGCCTGCCTCATTTCAAGGTGTAACAAAAACAGTTGCTTTTGTAGTTCTTCAGGCAAAATCTACACAGAACATTTTTGGACTCGATGCATTCGACTTGTTTGGATTATCAATTCAAAGGGATGTACTGCAAATTTCGTCATTAGTGCCTCAGGATAAAATCAATGCATTGTGTGTCAAATATAGTGACTTGTTTTCGCCGGAACTAGGTTGTGCAAAAGACTTCGTGGCACATGTAACTTTAAAAGAATCTGCAGTTCCAAAATTTCGTAAAGCTAGACCAGTGCCTATCGCAATGCGTGATACAGTTGCCGATGAACTTAAACGTTGGCAAGATAGTGGTGTGATTTCTCCTGTTTCTGCGAGTCAGTGGGCCTCGCCTATAGTAATTATACCCAAGCCGTCAGGAAAACTTCGTCTCTGTGCGGACTTTAAATCAACAGTGAACAGTCAAACAATTGTAGACACGTACCCCCTGCCCCGACCTGAGGAACTGATGGACAAATTAGGACAGTCTCGCTTCTTTTCTAAGATTGATTTAGCAGAGGCATACTTACAGATTCCGCTTGATGACGAGTCAAAAAAATTTTTCGTCATTAATACTCACATGGGCCTTTTTCAATTTCAACGCCTACCCTTTGGCAGTTGTTCCGCTCCCGCTTTTTTTCAGCGTTTTTTGGAACAGCTGACAGTTTCCGTACCGTGTTGTTCGAACTATTTAGATGACATTGTGGTGTCCGGACGTACAGTTGAAGAACATTTAGCAAACCTGGAGTGCCTTTTCAAAGTGTTGACTGCAGCAGGTCTACGTTGCAATAAAGCAAAGTGTTCGTTTTTTCAAACTGAAATAGAGTACCTAGGCCATGTGATTAATGCCCAAGGAATTCATACCTTACAGTCACATCTTAGAGCAATCAAAGACTTGCCTCCTCCTAAGAATGTGCATGAATTGCAAGCAGTAATTGGAAAGCTTAACTATTATTTCAGATTTATTCCCAATGCCTCTCAGATTGCAGCTCCACTGCATCGCTTACGTAGGAAGAATGTTCCTTTTGTATGGTCTAAAGATTGCCAGGTTGCCTTTGACAACTTAAAGTCTGCACTTCTCAGTGATGCCTGTTTGATTCCCTTTGACCCACAGAAGCCTGTAGTGTTAGCAGTTGATGCCTCGTCGTACGGTCTGGGTGTCGTTTTGTCGCATCGTATTGGTTCTCACGATCGTCCTATTGCCTTTGCATCCAAGCTACTGACGCCGACGCAACAGAATTACAGTCAGATAGAAAAGGAGGCCTTAGCAATCATTTACGGCGTCACAAAGTTTCATCATTATCTCTATGGCAGAAAATTCTATTTGTTGACAGACCACAAGCCTCTCACGTCGTTGTCTCACCCACAAAGTCAATTCCGCCACGTACGGCACAAAAGCTTCAGAGATGGTCTTTGATATTGTCTAATTATCAGTATGAGATTCTGTACCGACCTACCTCTAAACACGCCAACGCGGACACACTTTCCCGACTTCCGGTTGGCCAGGATGTGTCGTTTGATTCTTCAGAAATTGCATGTTGTCAGATAGACTCCAGAGATGCTTCCGCTGTCACAGATTTCCCTTTGAACTCTCGTCGGGTTGCACAGGAAACAGCTGCGGACGCAGACCTAAGTGTGGTAGCACGTTTTGTTCGCTCAGGGTGGCCTGCCAGAGCCAAAGACATTGATCGGCCTCTGGTTCGACGTTATTTTGCACAACGTCATGCATTATCTTT
Organism: Locusta migratoria; assembly: GCA_026315105.1. Classification (NCBI taxonomy): domain Eukaryota; kingdom Metazoa; phylum Arthropoda; class Insecta; order Orthoptera; family Acrididae; genus Locusta; species Locusta migratoria. The sequence continues at coordinate 882,967,487 of CM048744.1, read as the reverse complement.
AAGTCAGGGTGTTCTGTTGTTACATACGGACAACGACCAAGCAAGAGTGATTGTTCCTCGTTCCCTGCAACGTGAAGTGCTACGCCTCCTGCATCAAGGACATTGGGGTATTGTTAGGACAAAGCAATTGGCCAGACGTCATTGTACCTGGGTTGGTATGGACGGTCAGATAGAGCACATGACGTCTCAGTGTACTGTTTGTGCGGAGCATCAGAAGGCTCCTCCGCAACGTTTCTCAGACTGGCCACGCCCCAAGGGACCATGGCAACGTTTACACATTGACTTTGCCGGACCTTTCTGGAATACGCGCTGGTTAATCGTTGTAGACGCTTTCAGCAAGTTTCCTTTTGTGATTGCCATGAACTCAACGACAGCTTCTAGTACAATCAGTGCCTTAACATCAGTGTTTTGCATCGAAGGTTTGCCTGAAACTATCGTCAGTGACAATGGACCTCAGTTTGTTAGTGCGGAATTTCAACAGTTTTGTCTTGTGAATGGCATTCAGCATATCACCACCGCACCTTTTCACCCTCAGTCCAATGGTGAAGCAAAACGTTTCGGTCGAACATTCAAGTCTTACATGGAAAAGATGAAAGGTCAGCACTCCAGGCAGCAAGCTCTTCAAATTTTCCTGTCTACGTATCGGTGCATGCCACGTGATGGCCCATCTCCGGCCGAGCTGCTACACGGCGGCCGTCACCGCACTCTCCTTCACCTGCTGCAGCCTCCCACGCACCGAGTCGGTTCGTATGGCGCTACGCGTTTTCAGGTTTCCACACCGGTGCTGTACAGGGTGTTTGCTGGCAACAGGAAGACATGGTTGCCGGACACCATTCAGCGCGTGCTCGATCGCAATATGTATGTTGTACGTTCCTCCACAGGGTCGGAGCTGCGGCGCCACGCAAACCAATTGCGCTTGCACAGGCCGCGCGATCCTGTCTCCGGTTTCTTGATTCCAGACCCAGTTCACCGCCAGGGAGCACAGCCACATCGCTCGCCGCCGGGCCCAGCTTCCCCGGGCTACGAGATCCCGATGGATGTAGACGCGCCTCCTATGCAGTCGGCCCCTTCGCCTCCGTTGCTGCCTCAGCTGCCAGCGTCAACGAGAGGGACTCCGGGACCGTGCGTGCCCTCGCCGCCTGGGCCACGCACCTCAGAAGATGACCTGCTCCATCTGCGCGGAGGGGTGCGCCCTTCCCCTCGTTTTGGCGGGTTTTCCGTAGGATCGCAAGGCGGATGCCGGGGCGCGGACGGCGTCTCGATCCCAGCCTCAGCTACGACGCCCGTCCCACCAGTATCGCCCCCGCCCAGGCCCTCCAGTGCCGTCGCCGTGGCCCTCAGCCCTACGCCACGACGGTGCGGCGGTTTGGGGGGGAGGGGTGTGGTGTCGCACAAGTACAAAGTGCGCGCCACCTACTTTCGCCGCGCGCCGCCATGCACGCACGGCGCGGCGTTCTTACGACGACAGCCACGAGCGCCCTCTGCTGCAACTCCGCTCGTGGCCACCGCTGAACGACATCGTTCACTTCGGACTGAGATAGGAACCAGTCAACGCTTCGGCATCAGGTAGGCACCAGTAAAGACTTGATTATCGGACAGGCACTAGGCAGACCTCTAGCTCAACTATGTATCAGCATTCTGCAGTACTGAGCTATGTAAAAGTTAAGTATTGTATAAATTATGTGCAATATATATCTCGTTCTAATTTACTCTAGTGTTTCTAGTTTCTGGCTGCTCCCCTCCGTACCTGCACCAGCGTGCTATCTTTATTCCTGTGTCGGTCTCATTCCACTCGGCCACCGACACCTACGACGGAAACGAGACACAAAAGCGGCGACGAGGCTGGGACACAAAAAGCAGTGCACCGCAATATCTTTCGACCAACTTTGCTTTTTGGGAGTGAAATTTCGATGGATACATGTTACCTTATTAATAAAGTTGAAAGACGACCGTCTGTCGTCTTCCGTATTTTTTGTATATTTCTGTAAAGTTATAATTTATTTAAGGTCGCTAGATTATCATTTTGTTAAAACTTGAACCCTTTTCAAGGCTTGAGGAATAGCATTTTTATTTCATGTGTTAAAATATTAGTTAAAATTGCTAGGTTTTTCTAATTTTGTTATGTTAAGAATTAATTATTATATTACGCCACTGTTCCTGTGAGAATGTGCAGTTGTTGTACTTTTAAATGTGTGCGAGAATCTATGGCTGTTTGAATGTGGGGAATGATAGTTCGCTTTGCATCGTTCTCTCTGGCTCAGTCGATAGCTGCTCGTGTAACCAAAGAGGTTTCTACACCCTTTGATTACAGTCTAGTTAGCAAGCGTTCCCTCCAGCACCAGTATCGCTGTCCGCCCCACCACCGCTGTTTTCTTACATTTTCCGGCATACGGTGGCTTCCCGCGTCCGGTAGCAGTTTCCCACCTCATGACCGCTGGATCTTCATTCTGTGATGGTCGTCTGATGAGGTAAGGTTGGTTCTGCTCTTGTTTCTGGAGATGGTAGCGTTTCATTGACTAGCACGTTTAACTTAGATTCGTGAACTTAGAATCTTTTATTTTTGGAATATTTTCTCAGATCATGTGCGGAAATGTGTTCTCGTTTTTCAATTCAGTGATTTCCAATAGTTAAACGTGGTGTATGTGATTCTAGTTGCAGTTTGATAACGGCGTGGTATGTTAAAACCTTTAGTGATCATGTGGCGGTGCATAAAGTATTTGTAAATACTTTATAGCTTTGTTGTGCCCGATTTGTTATAGGTGATATGGTCATTTTTGTACAGTGCATGTAAAAATCGTCTCATCCTTTCCTTCTGTGAGTGATGTGTGTTCCACGTGGTTGGTTCATAGAACAAAGCCTTCAGCTTTCATTCTTGTTTGTTCCATGCCATCAGGCAAGTAACTATGCGGGTATCCTTCTGATTTCCACTAATATTTCGCGATCTTCTCTCCCCGCCTATTTTAATTTTGCTGTTTCTTGTCCGACTGGTAGTACGCGCTCTTTCTGTGTCTAATTCTCTCTGAGCCTTTTAGAACCACCTTCAATAGCTTCCTTATGTAATTCTAAACATTTCTATGGGTTACATGCTGTAATTCTTAATTTTATTTTTTCGACTTTATAATTATTTTTCTTTTACGAGTTTTTGGGGCCTGGACTTCATTCGTCTCTATAATCGCTCCCTATAGCATGTAGCTCCATTTCTTTCGCTTATTCATGTAATTCTAAGCATTTCTGTGGGTTGCATGCCGTAATTCTTATTTTTATTTTTCCTACTTTGTAATTATTTCGCTTTTACTTTTGGAGACTGGACTTCATCAGTCTCTGTAATCGCTTCCTATCGCATGCAGCTGCATTTCTTTCGCTTCTTCATGTAATTCTAAACATTTCTATGGGTTGCATGCTGTAGATAATTTTCTTTATTTTTCGGAATCTGAATTTATTCAATTTTATCGGTTTTCGGAACCACGTGGGTCCGAGTTCCGACTTCCGGGGTCTGCAGCTAGTCGCCTGATACACCACACTTTTCATATAAAACCAGTACCTAGATATATTTTTAACAGACAGAAATTTAAGAATCCTCCGTGATTTAGTATAATGAATCCGATTTTCAACCACTGCACCTTCAGTGGAGAGCGTTTATGTAACGTAGCCGTGTGTCGCCGTTAGCGTGTTTGCTCGTGGTCCAATTCAGATGTAATTTAACTTGGCTATACACCCGCACCACCTCAAAACAGGCATGACAGACCAGAGCTAGCTTCAAGGTGTATTTGTTTATTGTGTTTTGTGCTACCTCCGATTTGCTGAATTCCACCTACGATAGCGGCACCTGCTTCCGCCTCGTCTCAGCACGCTGATTTTGGTGTTTCGCTTGGCATTGCATGTGTCTGAGAGAATGAGTGTTGTTTGTGAATCCTTCCCCCCATTAGCGTTAAATCATGTATAATTTAGGCTGGGCACCGTCCGCATTAATCCATGTAAGAGGTGCATTTTATTGTATTAACAAAATTGGTTCCCCATTTTGCTTGTTTTATATGTGAATAAATAAGTCTGAGTTCAGCATAGTCCGTAGTTGCCTATAAATTGTAGTTTTAGAGCACCTTCCCTCTTTTATTTAATATTGTTCTTCACAAGTGCTGAGAACATCAGATGCTATTTATTTACGACTAAATTCCGTTGCGCCATAAATGTTTTCTTAGCACCTTTCTGAGATAAGTTTAATTGTGGTGGTTTGCTTATTAATGTCTGTGTGTAATAACGTGTGAGCTGCTATGTACATTGACCACTGTAGTATTAACTTCCTGTTATTGAACTAATTTGAAACGAGTCAGTTCTCAGTTTGGGCCAGGGAACAAGGCTTTGTAGCAATAAGCAACCAGTAGTACACACGGATCTCATTTGCTAATTTTAGTGATAATACAAGCATCTTGTTACGTACGTGGTCGACTTTTAAAGTTAAGGTTACAGATATGAAATTAAAAGGCACTAACAAATGGGAACAATGGCAGGAGAGTCTCCATTATGAGGAAATCAAAGAGAAACTAGGAATGAACACCGTAGATGAATCAGAGCGATAAGGCTGAGATGTTTGGGCCATGTTAAAAGCGTGGGAGAAGGGAAGTTACTTAAGAGACTGTGGGTTCATCAGTAGAGGGTAATAGAAGCCGAGGTAGAGCAATGAGAAAGTACTTAAAATGTTTAGAACGTGGAACGCCAAGATCGTGAAATATTTATATATTTAAAGACGACCTGTTTCGAAGGACTATAGCACCATTATCTGGTCATAGCACATTTTAAGTTGGTAATTTTCTTTACCACTCCCATGAACCACAGACATTGCCGAGGTGGGGTGGCTTCGTGCCTCAACGATACAGATAGCCGTATCGTAGGTGCAACCACATCGGAGGGGTATCTGTGGAGAGGCCAGACAAACGTGTGGTTCCTGAAGAGGGGCAGCAGCCTTTTCAGTAGTTACAGGGGCAACAGTCTGGATGATTGACTGAGCTGGCCTTGTAACATCAGCTAATGTGGCTTTGCCACACAGTTACTGCGAACGGCTGAAAGCAAGGGGAAACTACAGCCGTTATTTTTCCCGAGGACATGCAGCTCTACTGTATGGAAATATGATGATGGCATCCTCTTGGGTAAAATATTCCGGAGGTAAAATAGTCCCCCATTCGGATCTCCGGGCGGGGACTACTCAGGAGGATGTGATCATCAGGAGAGACAGTACTGGCATTCTACGGGTCGGAGCGTGGAATGTTAGATCCCTTAATCGAGTAGGAAAATTAGAAAATTTAAAAAGGGAAATGGATAGGTTGAAGTTAGATATAGTGGGGATTAGTGAAGTTCGGTGGCAGGATGAACAGGATTTCTGGTCAGGTGAGTATAGGATTATAAATACAAAATCAATTGGAGGTATCACAGGAGTAGGATTGATAATGAATAAGAAAACAGGAATGCAGGTAAACTACTATGACCAGCACAGTGATCGCATTATCATTGTCAAGATAGATACGAAGCCAACACCGACAACAGTAGTACAGGTTTATATGCCAACTAGCTCTGCCGATGATGAGGAAATCGAAGAAATATATGAGGAGCTAAAGGGAATTATTCAGACAATTAAGGGAGAGGAAAACTTAATTGTTATGGGCGACTGGAATTCGGTAGTAGGACAAGGAAGGGAAGGTAAGATAGTAGGTGAATATGGTCTGGGCAAAAGGAATGAAAGAGGAAGCCGCCTGGTAGAATTTTGCACAGAACATAATTTAGTTATTACAAACACCTGGTTTAAGAATCACAAAAGAAGGTTGTACACGTGGAAGAGACCAGGAGACACCGGGAGATACCAGATAGATTTTATAATGGTAAGACATAGATTTCGGAACCAGGTTTTAAATTGTACGACATACCCAGGGGCAGATATAGACTCTGACCATAACTTGTTGGTTATGAACTGTAGGCTGAAACTGAAGAAACTACAAAAAGGTAGGAAAATAAGGAGATGGGACTTGGATAAATTGAAGGAACCTGAAGTTCTTAAAAATTTCAGAGGGAGCTTTAGGCAACAATTGACAGAAACAGGGGAAAATAAAACAGTAGAGGAGGAATGGGTAAAATTGAGAGATGAAATAGTGAAGGCAGCAGAGGACAAAATAGGTAGGAAGGCAAGACCTGCAAAAAATCCTTGGATATCACAGGAGATACTAAATTTAATCGATGAAAGGAGAAAATATAAAAATGCAGTAAATGAAACAGGCAAAATGGAGTACAGACGACTAAGAAATGAGATTGGCAGGAAGTGCAAAATTGCTAAGCAGGAGTGGTTAGAAGGCAAATGCAAGGATATAGAAGAATTTATAAATAGGGGGAAAATAGATACAGCCTACAGGAAAATAAAAGAAACATTTGGAGATAAGAAAAACAGCTCTATGAATATCAAGGACACTGATGGAAAACCAGTTCTCAGCAAAGAAGGGAAAGCTGAAAGGTGGAAAGAGTATATAGAGGGGCTCTATGAAGGAAATGAACTTCGAGACAATATTGTAGGAAGGGAAGAGGATGTAGATGAAGATGAAATAGGAGACACTGTACTGAGAGAAGAATTTGACAGAGCCCTGAAAGACCTAAGTCGAAACAAGGCCCCTGGAGTAGATGATATTCCCTCAGAGCTACTGAAGTCTCTGGGAGAACCAGCCATGTCAAAATTGTTTCACCTGGTGTGTAAGATGTATGAGACAGGTGAAGTACCCTCAGACTTTAAGAAAAATGTTATAATCCCCATTACAAAGAAACCAGGTGCAGACAGGTGTGAAAACTACAGAACCATCAGTTTAATAAGTCATGGTTGCAAAATATTAACACGAATTATATACAGGGGGATGGAAAAGCTGGTAGAAGCCGACCTCGGGGAAGATCAGTTTGGGTTCAGGAGAAATGTAGGAACACGGGAGGCAATACTCACTTTACGTCTTATCCTAGAAGATAGATTAAGAAAAGGCAAACCTACATTTCTAGCTTTTGTAGATTTGGAGAAGGCTTTTGACAATGTTGATTGGAATAAACTGTTTCAAGTTCTGAAGCAAGCAGGAGTAAAATATAGGGAGCGTAAGGTTATTTACAACTTGTACAAAAACCAGACAGCGGTTGTCAGAGTTGAAGGGCATAAAAGGGATGCAGTGGTTGGGAAGGGAGTAAGACAGGGTTGTAGCCTTTCTCCAATGTTATTCAATTTGTACATTGAGCAAGCTATAAAGGAAAGCAAGGAGAAATTTGGAGAAGGAATTAAAGTTCAGGGTGAAGAATTAAAAACTTTGCGTTTTGCCGACGACATAGTAATTCTGTCAGAGACAGCAAAGGACCTGGAAGAGCAATTGAACGGAATGGACAGTGTGTTGAAAGGTGCATATAAGATGAAGATTAACAAGAGTAAAACTAGGGTAATGGAGTGCAGTGTAAGAAAATCAGGTGATGCTGAAGGAATTAGATTGGATAACGAAGCAATAAAGGATGTAGATGAATTTTGTTACTTGGGCAGTAAAATAACAAATGATGGTCGCAGTACAGAGGATGTAAAATGCAGAATGGGAATGGGTAGAAAAGCGTTCTTGAAAAAGAGAAATTTTTTAACATCGAATATTTATTTAAGCCTAAGGAAGTCCTTTCTGAAGGCATTTGTATGGAGTGTGGCCTTGTATGGGAGTGAGACATGGACGATAAACAGTGCGGACAGGAAGAGGATTGAGGCTTTTGAAATATGGTGCTACAGAAGAATGCTGAAGATTAGGTGGGTGGATCGCGTAACTAATGAGGAGGTAATGAACAGAATTGGGGAGAAAAGAAATTTCTGGCATACCTTGACTAAAAGAAGGAATCGATTGGTAGAACACATTCTTAGACATCAAGGAATTGTGAATTTAGCGTTGGAGGGAAGTGTGTGGGGTAAAAACCGCAGAGGAAGACCAAGAGATGGATACATTAAGCAGATTCAGACAGATGTAGGTTGCCGTTCTTATGTGGAGATGAAGAGGCTTGCTCAGGATAGGTTATCGTGGAGAGCTGCATCAAACCAGTCTCCGGACTGAAGACCACAACAACAACAACAACAATTTTCTTTAAAATTTGACATAAAAGAATACGTGCACCATATCACTTTAATAATAAAAATACCCAATTAAAACATCATAGCTTTCAAGTTACTCAAAGCTGTGATGTTTTAATTATGTATTTTTATAATTACAGTAAGTGCTATGGTGCACGTATTATTTTATCTCCATTTTTAAATAAGATGACCAACTTATAAAATGTTATATGACCAGATGATAGTGGCATAGTCGTCCGAAACAGGTCGTCTTTAAATAAACAAGTATTTCGCGATGTTGGCGTTTCACTTTTGAAGAATATGAAACTATAGGATGGCTCCAAAACTTGCGATGTCAGGTAATCTCAGAAAGTACTCAGATTATGTCAAGAATGATTATGAAGTTAGAGGTTTAACATCGGACGAGGCATCAATGATAGCACTGATTAGGGGATTGTGGAACAATTTTAATACGGGGGACTATGCACCAGACTGAACGCTGAAAGGCATTATCAGTAACTATCCATGATGAAGATAATAATTCACGCATTTTGTTATGGGTTCTCCATATTGTTCTTTATGCAATCAATTGCATAAAAATACAAAAAGAAAAGCGTTGATTGAATGGCAACACGTCAATTATATCCCGAGATATTAACGAGTGAATTTGGCGCTTGAAATGTATGAAGGACTCATATAAAGCACGGTTACAAGCAGCTTGAAGCTTACACATGATATTTGAAGCGTCAGCTTCCATTCGGTTGATATTACGCTATCAAATTTTTCTTTCACAAAGAATCTTCGTCCAATAATCTCTGACAAAGAATCTTTGACGTTGGGAAACAAGGACGTTACAAAATAAAATTTTCTTTGACAAAGAATCTGTCATCATGTATTGAAAATGGCGGATGCATGTTTGTTATTCACCTCAGCTGTTGGTTACCTAGATTATGGATACCTATTTATACTCTGTGATTGCATGTAAGCCTACAATAACAGCAAGGACTTGGCATTTGAAAGATTGACAACAGTAGTGACACTTGCCTCTGCAGTGGTATTCTGCTATAAAATTTCAAGAAGTGGAACCAGTACATTTGTGGTTGTTAAGGTGCCCGTGCTCTCTTTCTCCGTTTACTAATACTTTGTCGCGTCTGCAGTATACAGAAACATTAAAGATATTTACATTTTGTGTGCATATATTTCGTGTAAATAGTATTTGTCTGAATAAACATAGAGAATTAAACAATATGTTTACTGTGCAACCAATCCTACTTTATCCCTAATTAACTCCAAAATTGTCATCTATGTTACGTTTCGATGCAGCCGGGTTTTATAATCAGCCACATACACCTGCATAAATGTTATTGTTGTCGTGACATACCATACGAATTACGCGGTCATGTTTTTATACAGTACGTCCAAAACTGTTACTGCGATGCTAGCGCCTTAGTGTCCACTTTTCTCATCATAGCTAACATAGGGAAAACGCTTTCTTTGCTCACATCTACGGTGAGCTGTTAGTTTTGATCAAAGAATTTCCGACGAAAGGAATATTTGTTAAAAATTCCATATTAAACTGACCGATTTTCTTCGACTAAGATTTTTTTGTCAAAGAAAATTTGTTAGTGTAATACTGGCTTTCCCAGTTTCTCGCGATATAATTTACGTACTGCAATACAACCACTGCCATTCTTTTTGAGATTTTTCGTGCTACTGATCGCATAAGGACGAATATGACGTGTCCATTATATATATGAAAGTTTGTTTTGAAAGTAATACATTGTTTTTGTTTTAGAATAACTCACAGAATTTGATTCCACTAGCACCTGCCTTACATATATGCCCGTTAAAACCGTTCTTCATATACAGTTTTGTGGCAGAGATACCTAAGGTGAAAAGTTTAACTGGGACACCTCGATGAGGTTGAAAACTGACGTGATGAAAGCACATATTCAGAGCGCTGGTTATTTCTGCATTTCTGTCATGACTATTTGACGAATGACAGTGAAAGCCATGAATGCTCAGTTCATATATCGCGTCATCCAATAACGTGTCTATATTCAGACTACTACTCGAAAATGGCGGTCGTTGTTAATGGCGGGGCGATGGGAATTGTTGGTGTATCACAGTCTTGAGAGAGGTAATGTACGAACAACATATATAGTCAAGACAATTATTTATCAGTATGTTTAATGGAAGCAGACGTGTAAGAGAAATGCGCGTGATCAACAAAATCATCTACAGACTGTAGTAAGTTCTTGTGTATCTTAATTTATTTATTTTATTTTTAATTTTTGTATGAGTGAAGCTTTCCTACAGAGGAAATTGGAAAAGCGTTAAAAATCCTGTCAGTGCTAACGTACATACACTATATTTTCTCTCTTTGATACTGAAATGTACACTGTGGAAATGCAGGTGATGGTGCTAAAAAGCATGGAATAATGGAGTTCCAAATTAGAAGGTCTCTTAGCTGACTTTGAACAATTGGAAAGAAATTGTGGTCTTAGGTCACGGCACAATGATCTGTCTTAAAACAAGTTGAGTAGGAAGACATGATAATTTTTAACACCTGGGCAAATGCTTCACACTCTCTCTATAAGTTAAAAAAACTAGCATTTGCTGTTCTGGTATAAATCATCCTAATTAAATATCATCTGCAACGATCAGTCCGCAGTCTTTTGCGTGAATAAAAGGCAAGTCAGCTAGACAGAATGCTAGTTGAATAGATATCGAATTGATACATCGATGAGGTTGACCAGCCGGGCGAAAGTAGATGAATTCTTAGTTCCAGACACACATAAATGTCTCAGAACTGATTCATATTCACATATATTCGTTGGACTCCGGACGTCAGGCCACACTTTCATTCTATGAGGACAGAAAACGATATTTCTATTGCCCAAGAGACTACTCAAAGAGCACAAAGCACCAGCCTAGGAAAAAACTAACTTCTTTATCAGCTACATTGAAAATAAAATACCTAACACAATCATTATAAAGCAATATAATAAATTCATTAGTGATGAGGATTTGTGCGTGATGCACCCGTATGGTAGATGAATAAACGGAGGATGGAATAACTGTATACAGACATAAATAGTGTACACAAAAGTATACAATTGACCACGGAAAAAAACAATAAAAGTAAATTTCTTGGATATAAAAAAGGGAGGAAATAATTAGCACATGTGCGACATCATTGGAAATAAAAGAAGCGAAATGCCTTTTGGTTAGTTGCATGGATGGAGTACACCTCCACGAAATTCTGAGTATTTCCCCAGTTCAGCCTTGCTCGTAGTGTATTTCACAAATATCTAATATGTTCAATGATATGCTATCCCAATGTAGTGGACACGAATTTAATATTAGTCTGAAATACATTTCATTCTTAAATTAACAATGATTTTAGTAACTAGTGTGAAATTGCATGGCACCTGCCCAACTATGTAGTTGCAGTTCAGATTCAGATTTGTTCTGAAGTTGCCATTACCTGACATAGCAGGTTGGGGTGGCGATCTAATAGACAATCTTCAAAAGTGAAAAGCCAAGATCACATATTGCTTACTTATTTAATTACGACCGGTTTCAGTGGGCTATACCACCATCATCAAGTTATTCAAGTTGGTCATCTGACTTAAAAATTGAGATTAAATAATATGTGAAACATAGCACTTAGTCTAAATATAAAAATACAAAAGTTAAATCATCACATCCTGTAAGATATGTGGAGTACAGATGGATGATAACTTCAATTGTCTCGCATGTACAGATGACAGTCCTGCTAAGTGAATCGAAGAAGAATTGAAAGGAATGTACCAAGAAATTGACAGCTATGAGCAGAAAAGTGGACTCAAAGTAAATCAAGATAAAACGGAGTTATTTCAATTAGGATGAAGACAAGAGCAAGAAGAATTTCTGGAGACACCAATTCAAATACTTCGGATCTTGGTTCACCACGGACAACAAAATAGAAATGGACATCAAGGAAAGAATAGCAGCGGGGATGAAATGCATGCATTCCCTCAAAGAGACACTTGGCTCTAAATCAGTTTTAGTGGACACTAAGATGAAAATCTATAACTGTTGTTGTTATGGTCTTCAGTCCGGAGACTGGTTTGATGCAGCTCTCCACCCTACTCTATCCTGAGCAAGCCTTTTCATCTCCTCATAAGAACGGCAACCCACATCCACTTGAATCTGCTTACTATACGCGTCTCTTGGTCTCCCTCTGCGATTTTTACCCCACACACTTCCCTCCAATGCTAAATTTACGATTCCCCGATGTCTAAGAATGTGTCCTACCAAGCGATCACTTCTTTTAGTCAGGGTATGCCAAAAATTCCTTTTCTCACCAATTCTGTTCAGTACCTCTTCATTAGTTATGCGATCTACCCACCTAATCTTCAGCATTCTTCTGTAGCACCACATTTCAAAAGCCTCTATTCTCTTCCTGTCCGCACTGCTTATCGTCCATGTTTCACTCCCGTACAAGGCAACACTACACACAAATGCCTTCAGAAAAGACTTCCTTACCCTTAAATTAATATTCGATGTTAACAAATTTCTCTTTCTCAAAAATGCTTTTCTTCCCATTGCCATTCTGCATTTTATATCCTCTGTACTGCGACCATCGCAAGTTATTTTACTACCCAAGTAACAAAACTCATCTACCACCTTCATTGTTTCGTCACCTAATCTAATTCCTTCAGCATCGCCTGACTTTCTAAGATCGCATTCCATTATATTTGTTTTGCTCTTGTTAATGTTCATTTTATACGCTCTCTTCAACACACTGTCCATTCCGTTCAACTGCTCTTCCAGATCCTTTGCTGTCTCTGACAGAATTACAATGTCATCAGCAAAACGCAATGTTTTTATTTCTTCCCCTTGAACTTTAATCCCTATTCCAAATTTTTCCTTGCTTTCCATCACCGCCTGCTCGATGTACAAATTGAACAACATCGGAGAAAGGCTACAAACCTGTCTTACTCCCTTCTCGACTGATGCTTCCCTTTCATGCCCTTTTAGTCTAATAACTGCGGTCTGGCTTTTGTACAAGTTGTAAATAAGTCTCCTTTCCCTATATTTTACCCCTGCTGACTTCAGAATTTGAAAGAGTGTATTCCAGTCAACATTGTCAAATGCTTTCTCCAAATCTACAAAAGCTAAAAATGTAGGTTTGCCTTTCCTTAATCTATCTTCTAAGATAAGCCGTAAAGTGAGTATTGCCTCCCAGGTTCCTATGTTCCTCCTGAATCCAAACTGATCTTCCCCGAGCTCAGCTTCTACCAGCTTTTCCATTCTCCTGTAGATAATTCATGTTAAAATTTTGCAACCATGACTTATCAAACTGATGGTTCTGTAATTTTCACACCTATCTGCTCCTGATTTCTTTGGAATGGGGATTATTATATTTTTCTTAAAGTCTGAGGGCATTACGCCTCTCTCATACATCCTACACACCAGTTCAAATAGTCTTGTCACGGCTGGCTCTCCCAGAGACTTTAATAGCTCTGAGGGTATGTCATCTACTCCTGGGGCCTTGTTCCCACCTAGGTCTCTCAAGGCTCTGTCAAATTCATCTCTCAGTATAGAATCTCCTATTTCATCTTGATCTACTTCCTCTTCCCTTCCTACAACATCGTCTCTAAGTTCATTTCCTTTGTAGAGCTGCTCTATGTACTCTTTCCACCTTTCAGCTTTCCCTTTTTTGCTGAGAACTGGTTTCCCATCTGAGTTCTTGATATTCGTAGAGTTGCTTTTCTTGTCCCCAAATGTCTCTTTTATTTTCCTGTAGGCGGTATCTACTTTTCCCCTTGCTATACATTCTTCTACAGATTTGCATTTGGCTTCTAGCCACCCCTGCTTAGCCATTTTGCACTTCCTGTCAATCTCATTTTTTAGTCGTCTGTACTCCATTTTGCCTGTTTCATTTACTGCATTTTTATATTTTCTCCTTTCATCAATTAAATTTAGTATTTCCTGTGATACCCAAGGATTTTTTGTAGGTCTTGCATTTGTACCTATTTTGTCCTCTGCTGCCTTCACTATTTCAACCCCTCAATGCTACCCATTCCTCTTCTACTGTTTTATTTCCCCCTCTTTCTGTCAATTGTTGCCTAAATCGCCCTCTGAAATTCTCCAGAACTTCGCTTTCCTTCAATTTATCTAAGTCCCATCTCCTTATTTTCCTACCTTTCTGCAGTTTTGTCAGTTTCAGCCTACAGTTCATGACTAACAAGTTATGGTCAGAATCTATATCTGTCCCTGGGTATGTCCTGCACTTTATAACCTGGTTCCGGTACCTATGTCTTACCATTATAAAATCTATCTGATACCTTCCGGTGTCTCCTGGTCTCTTCCACGTATACAACCTTCTTATGTGATTCTTAAACCACGTGTTTGTTACGATTCATTCCTCCTGCCCAGTCCATATTCACCTATTATTTTTCCTTCTCTTCCTTTTCCTACTACCGAATTCCAGTCTCCCATCACAATTAAGTTTTCCTCTCCCTTAACTGTCTGAATAATTTCCTTTAGCTCCTCATATATTTCTTCGATTTCCTCATCATCGGCAGAGCTAGTTGGCATATAAACCTGTACTACTGTTGTCGGTGTTGGCTTCGTATCTATCTTGATAATGATAATGTGATCACTGTGCTGCTCATAGTAGTTTACCCGCATTCCTGTTTTCTTATGATATACCCAGCGGTAATGTACCGTTCCGAAACTTGGGCCATAAGTAAACGAGACAAGGAAAAACTATTAAGATTTGAAAGAAAAGTAATGAGGAAGATATGGGGACCAATTTTAGATAACGAAGAATGGAGGAGGACGTGTAGGAAATTACCTTCTGATGCGACAGCCAAATATCTTACAGAAGACAAAGAGAATACAGTGGGGGGATCACGTTGCCCGTAAGCCAGAAGGAAGACAGGCGAAGATGGCACTATAAGGAAAACCGAACATCAAACGCCCCTTTGGCCGACCAAGGCAGCGCTGGATGCAAGACCTGGTGAAATACCTGGCAGCCATCGGGATTGAAGACTCCTGGAGGAACCGGACACAAAACAGGAGGGAATGGGGGCAGTTTGCGGAATCAGCGCGTGGTCTGTAGTGCCTCTGATCGCTAGATTGTTGTTGTTATTCTATATTTTTTTTATTCAGAGTAAGTGCTATGTTGCACGTATTATTTAATCTCAATTACAGGACTCTCTCGTGTATCGTCACTCGACAGTGTACACATAATCAGTCCTAGAAATATTGGTCTCTACGAATACAAAAATAAATTACATGACACAACAATATTTCATCAGACTTATTCGTCAAGCACTCTCTTATAATGGTAACAGTATATAGATCCCCTTCAGAAAACTTCCAGTTATTTCTGGAAAACGTGTATGCCTTGTCGAGCTACCTGTCAGTCAGGGGGAAGCAAATTATTATTTGTAGTAATTTCAATTGTTGATTCATTGAAAGAGTGTAACAGGAAGAATGACCTAGAATTCTTACTTGGCTCGTTCAATCTGAAATCCGTTATTGATTTTCCTACTCGCGTAGTAAAGGACAGCAGTATTCTCTCTCTCTCTCTCTCTCTCTCTCTCTCTCTCTCTCTTTCTCTCTCTCTCTCTCTCTGCGTAAGACACACAAAATGTCCACAAAAATCCTCTACTAACACACTTCACAACCACCTTAGAAACATAAGGAAACCTAAATACCATCAAACACCTAATATTTTCGCAACATACACACAGAGAAAAACACACACAGGCAGATGTAAATGCATATACGAAATGTAAACAAGAAGAAAACTCATCCACAATACTGTTTCACCCCAACATTCCCCATCAACAGACGAATATAACACGACACTAAAAGTAAACACTCGTATTTCGCGCGCAACTCTTCAAAACAAAACACCTAGAGAACAAATGAACAGCTTTCAGCCGTATTCATACGCCGAATATCACTACTGGCGTGATGCATACCGCGAACAAAACGTAGAAAACAAATAATTTCCGCATTACAAAAGAAACAGCAGCAACCAGAATCTAAAGAGAAGGAAAAGAATCGTAAGTACTAAACAGAAATGACGCGTTTCCTCGAACCGAAAATTAGAAAGTAAGAAATTTTAAATTGTTTGTTATGTTTGCAGATGACAAGTTAGTAAATAATATTACCACAACAACAAATAAGTAGGCTACTTATGAGTTTTACATAGCCTAATGTAGAGGTATGTAAAAAAAAAGTGATACGCCTATATCTAGGCCTAATTTCACTAAACTGAAATAGTTATATCGTCTCATAACCTAAGCAAAAATTCAACCAACAAAAACATTTTAGATGTACCTGAAAAGACTATTGCACAGTAACTATAATTTTTCAGAACAAAATAAAGCACTCCCACTGTTGACAGCACAAAATGTGCTGAAACACGTTTGGGAAAAATAATTAAACTCAATTGTCTTGCATACGGCGGAAAATCCTCACCATTTATCCAAGCAAGCACGGAAGAAAGAAGAGCAACGACATCAAAAGATGATTATTGATAGATAACTAGTTTATAGGCCAAGATACGTTTAACAACGTAAATGCTTGTCCTGTTGCGAATGGTGTTTCTGACCATAGTGCACAGGTAGTCACAGTATATGACACAGCTCCGTTCAGTAATTCGAAACAGTCCTCCAGAGTCGGGCGCTCGATTAACTATTTGACAACTAGAAATATCAAAGAAAGTCTACAGCAGTTAGACTGGAATGAGAGTTATTATGAACCTGATGCTAATTTAAAATATAACTTATTTCATTATACATACGTAAGTTCATTTGAAACCTTTTCCCCCAATAAATTAGATAAATATAATTGTAAGAAGCCACTCAAAAACCACGGCTTACTAAAGGAATAAAAATATCTCGTAACCGAAAAAGGGACCTATATCTGTTCGCAAGAAAGAGTAACAACCCAGAAACAATCAAATATTATAATTACATTATCAAAAATCATTAAAAATTCCATAAGCATGTGCATCATGGCTGAGATTAGTTCCTATGATAATAAAATTAAAATAATTTGGAATATTATTAAAAGGGAGAGATGACAACTAAGAGCACACGAAAAGGGTATTAACATCAAAATAAATGATAGCTGATGACAGGAA
Organism: Locusta migratoria; assembly: GCA_026315105.1. Classification (NCBI taxonomy): domain Eukaryota; kingdom Metazoa; phylum Arthropoda; class Insecta; order Orthoptera; family Acrididae; genus Locusta; species Locusta migratoria. The sequence continues at coordinate 882,950,250 of CM048744.1, read as the reverse complement.
CGAAAAGTAGACTATCCAATTCACACAACTTACATTTTCGGCCTTGTCCTTCATCAGAAAAGGCATACATTCCCACAAACTCTCACACAACTATACAACCACAACCACAATGTGCGGCCAATTCCTTGGAATGGCCGCATTTGTTGGCTGTGCTTGTATAGTTGTGTGATTGTGTGAAAGTGTGTGTTTCTTTTTCTGATGAAGGCCATGGCCGAAAATTTTATTTCAATATTTGTTTTTCTGTTGTTACTGCGATGATCTAGAGTAATAACTAGAGTGCAAATTTCATCAGTGAAATAGCTTTGGAAAAATACATATACTATTTCGGCCTTTTGTGCGCAATGATCTGTTTCAACACTTATTGTGGTCACAGAGTGTCTGGATATTTGATTTCGATCCATTAACCGATTTGACGTATAATCAAAATTTCTTAGGGTTTTCTACCCAGTCGGTACACAAAACATGGTTCTTAAGTCGTTGAACGCCTAATGGTACACCGAAATCAGTCTTTCTTGAGCTGCGTTCTTCCGGCTTTCTAGCTGCTGTAATGAGCGTTCTGCACGAGGAAGGGTAAAAGTATAAGAATGGGTAGGGAATTAGATATGGAAAATACGTGTCGTTGTAACACACACCTGTTCATCTGTTGAGAGTTGTCCAATTATGGAAGTCTTGCCAGAAACTATGCTACCGCAGGCTTAGGTCTCAGCTTCGAAATACACGGACTTTCCCGCCCGCACCAACATTGGTTATCTAAGGCGATGTCCGCGGGGAGAGACACACATTAGGAGGCAATTGGCCGTGAGGGCAAAAATTGTAGTAGAAGAAAAACAGTAGAATGTGTACAACAAATAAATGAACGTGGTGACGGTACTGTCTGTTTGGTAGTACAGTAGAGTGAGCTGTGTCACGGCTGGGCGGCGTTTCATATTCCCGCGTGGCTCCATCATTTGTCTTAGTTTTAGAGGGCATTATTGGCCCGTCCAAGGAGGTTAGAATACAGCGAGACGCCCTTAGGCTGAAAACGTGAAGCCCGCCTCCGCCATATTGCTAAGTTTTGGAGAGGTGTTCGTATTGTAGAGCTAATGTTATTTGCCACTTAAAACAGAAATAAACCGTTCGACGGTTTTGTCTTGATGTAAAACGTGTTAAACGAGTGCAAATTAGCCGTTAAAAATTATGTTTTCAAGTATAATATGCTGAGTATTTATTACTAATTATTCGAGAAAGTATATTGTTTGAAAGTCCGTACTTCGCACTGACTGTCAGTCCAGTGCATTAACAGTAAGAGGGTCGACTTAACGCAAGGTTTTAACGGAGAAATAGCAATCCAGCACTGACCAAGATGGCGGACAGGCTTCAACTTATGTATGTGCCCTGCATAGATAATGTCACCTCCCTTCACTCCAACCTCCTTGGGCCCGTCTAACCCAAGAGGGCGCGCGCGTTGGTGAGCGGGTTGGCGGCAGGGTTGCCAACTTTGGGGTTTCCCCCCCAGATTTAGGGGAGAACATTTTTTTCAGGGGGGAATTTAGGAGGGAAAGAAATGTTAGGGGGATTTTTAGGGGGAACAAGAAGTGTCGGGGGGATTTTTAGTGGGAAGAAGAGAATTTATTTATTTTTGCATCAAATGTCCGTGTTGATGACATTGACGCTCTTCAGTCACCAATGTCACGCTGTTTTGATTTTTAGTTCATGTTTCCTGCACTGTTTATTTACAGCGCAAGGAGGCGGCACATATTCTTCCCTCCCTGCACCCCCATCCCGTCGATCAACAATGCCAATTTTTCTCTAGTAGTTAATGGGCTGGTATTTTTCGAAGACACTGCACTGAAATACTGATAAGTCGTGTGTTATGACCGGCAATTTAGTGCATTAGTGATTTTTGTGTTGTATTGCTCATCAATCATTATTTTTATTTTAATGACCAGCTCAAGTTGTGGTGTAAATACATTGTTTTAAATTATTGGTCAAAATGGCTACCAAAAATAAGAGAAAGTATGTAAAAAAGTATGCGAAAATCTGGGAATGGAACCCTTTCATGACAGGTAAGATTGTAACTATTTCTTATTATCAGCTATCTTTCGGTATTAGACCCCTACGTACGTGCCTGTGGGCGTGGCTCTATATTTTTGTCATATGTGAAAGAGACGGCGGTGTGAGAGAGAGAGTACGTTCAAAAACAAGAAGGTTTCTTTTTTTTGTTGTATTTATCGAAAAGTAGTCAGGGTACAGCTCCTAGAAGCCAGTCCCCCACCCCCCGTTTGCTTTTTTAGGGGTATTTCTTCCGATCTAGGGGGATTTTATAGTAAATTTGGAGGAAATCTTTGTGGCACAGTTGGCAACTCTGGTCGGTGGGGCAGTATTGTGGAGAGTTATTGGGTTTTAGCATAGAAGGACAAAAGAGTGTGGCACCAATTGTGGGATCTCCTGCTGGATTAAAACTTGTGGCTGCACACGGTCAACGCTGAGACGTAATGGCGGGCAGGATCGGAATCTGCTTGGGCCTTCGGTTTCTGGCCGGATATATGGAATTTGTGGGTTTCGTTCGGCGCATACTAATGTGTGTCTCACCTTGAATTACCGAAATAAGCCGTGTTGCGTGTGCCTGCAGATTCAGTTTCGACAGCCTATGTGAATTTGATTTGTAAGTGTTATCACATTGTTCTTGTTTGTCATGGATATGTTTTCATGTTGATTAATGAGTGTTATCCATGCTGATGCGAAATCAAAAGTTGACTTATTCAACATAATGTGTGAACTGCCTGGTGTTGGGATTTAATTCGCCTCATGCAGTAGTACCTAAACTGTAGTGAGTTGGCAGGTAGTGTGCTTCTTAAAAACCACCTGACTGTTGATTGGTGTTTGCCTTAAGTGTTTTGAATTCTTCGTTTTCTGCAAGCAGCCTTAATAAGATTTGCCATTATTCACCATTTATGTAAGCTAGTAGCCACTGGTCTGTGTTTGCGTTAATATATAAACATATTTGCCTGCCTATTATCAATATCTGTTTGTTCTTGTATTTTCTTGCCGTGCCATTGGAGCGTCAGTCGTGTAACTTGGTTTGCGTGTCTGCGTGGACTGCCTAGGCCTCGCGTGTTTACGGCCGTTACCGGACACGCACATTGGGGCGCGTTCACCACTTTGACCGTAAGTTCTGTAACGTTTCTAATTGAAATGTTATCAAGTAGTTATTGCTGAAGATAAAATTTAAATGTGTGTATAGCTTATGGGACTTAACTACGGGCCGGCCGCGGTGGCCGAGGGGACTGAGGCGCTTCAGTCACGGTCTGCACGGCCACTACGGTCGGGGATTCGAATCCACCCTCGGGCATGGATATTTGTGCCGTCCTTAGTTGTAGGTAGTTCATAAGTAATTTTGTAAGTTTAGGGACTGATGACCCTGTAGCTAAGTCCCTTAAGCTTAACAAACAGTTGAACATTTTGAACTTTGAAGTTTGACAATTTTAAGTGAGATCGTAATGAAACACACCTCGTTGAAACAGAATCCATAATTGAAAAAGAATAAGTGAAAATAAAAATAAAATGTTCAAATGTTTGTTAAGCTTATGGGACTTAACTACGGGGTCATCAGTCCATAAACTTACAAACTACTTATGAACTAGCTTATACTGAAGATGGCACAAACATCCATGCCCGAGGGGAGGATTCGAACCCCAGACCGCAGTGGCCGTGCAGACTGTGACTGGCACGCCGCAGACCGCTCGGCCACTGCGGCTGGCTTTTGCTTCAGAACCTGGTGGTGTTTGTAAGTTGTTCGGTCTCTTAATTCAAATGTTAGTCGTGACGTTTTGAAAATAAGTAATGGACTGTGGTCGGTAAGCTTGCTGTATTTTAAATTTCAAACCTGTTTTTCCTGTTGCTGTGTTTTGGTGTTACTCAGTGAAATTTGCACAGGCCATTAAAGAAATGTTCCATATTAATGCGACACTGCAGTTGTTACAAATTCACTATTATTTATATTTAAAGAAGTGAATGCCCCATATGATAATGTATGTAACTGAAAATTACTTCTGAACGTGACATTATAAGTGAGGCTTGTGCCTATCTTCTTAAATAGAGTTATTTGTTATTTTGTGTTCGTGTCTTTTACTGGCAGTGTTGTTTTACTGACACTAGGTTCATATTTCGTCATCCCCTTTTGTTTCATAAAAGGAATATTTGCTACTGAGATTAAAGTTAAATGTTCTTCTCAACTGTAATTTGTTATCTCTAGTAATTTGATTCCGCTAATAAAATTCAGTGCTGTAGTCATATAATGACCGCAGGGTTTGGCATTTTAATGGCTTAAGTATTAATTGGAAACTGTTATTTGATGTAAAATTCTATTCTCTTAATTGTTAGTAGGGACTGATGACCTAGATGTTTAGTCCCCTCAAAACAACAACAACAACAATTGTTAGTATTTTACGAGGTACCACACATTGCTTTTACGATTCTATTGTTGGTCAATGGTTGTTCCTTTAAAGTTTTTAATATCATATTTAAAACTGTGTGCAGAATTCAATTCCAAAAGTTTTTAAAAAAGATTGTTGTTGTTATATGCTAAAAAAAGGAGTTTTAATAAGGCTTGACCTAATAAAAAAATGTGCACACTTGCTCCCATCACAATCCCGCCAAGTTACCAATGACTGCTATTGAAAGACTAGCTTATACAGAATCGCCAATACTACATTAAGGTCATGAATTTCATCACCTGTTTTGAAAGTTATCATAGGACGACAGCCAGCCTCCTTACATCCTGTAATTGTTTTATGTATTGGCCCGTTTTATAAGTCATAGGAAGTACAAATGTTGCTTCAGTTGACAAACTTTATTGCATCGTTAAAAACTTTAGATTGACAAACGATATCCCGTCTGATCAACAACTGCTCACTACATACTATGTTATTATGTTTGTAGAACTTATGGGACTTAACTACGGGATCATCAGTCCCTAAGCTTACAAACTACTTATGAACTACCTAAGACTAAGGACGGCACAAATATCCATGCCCGAGGGGGGGATTAGAACCCCCGACCGTAGTGGCCGTGCAGACCGTGACTGGAGCGCCTCAGTCCCCACGGCCACCGCGGCCGGAACTACATACTACACGTTTAGGCTCACATAGACACTTCGTGCCGCTACACACACGCCAGGTAATGCGGAAAACAGCAGAAGCTTAGGCCATTAAAGAGGGGTAGGAAGGGGCGGGCCTTTAAAACTTTCACATGATTCCATGTGTGGAACCAGTAACACATTTATTACACTTATAAGGCAATCATACACCTTAAAGCATACAAAATTATTAATAGCAAGCAGTATTTTCTGTAAGTTTGACAATTTTAAGTGAGATCGTAATTAAACACACCTCGTTGAAACAGAATCCATAATTGAAAAAGAATAAGTTAAAATAAAAATAAAATGTTCAAATGTTTGTTAAGCTTATGGGACTTAACTACGGGGTCATCAGTCCCTAAACTTACAAACTACTTACTAACTACCTATGAACTAAGGACGGCACAAATATCCAAGCCCGAGGGGGGATTCGAACCGCCGACCGTAGTGGCCGTGCAGACCGTGACTGGAGCGCCTCTGTCCCCTCAGCCACCGCGGCCGGCATAAGTTAAAATCCTTAAAGCAACTGTAGGGTTACCGGTTCCCTCCTAAGGAATAGATTTAAATAGAACAACATAACGAAACACACAAACTTACACCTTTGTAACCGGCAAAACCAAATACACAAAGTTAATCGGACAAAGAGTATGCACATCGCCTGGGTACAACAACTCAGGCCTTATGACCATTTAACGCTACAATATAAATTAATGATCAGTAAATCTTAATAGTTACATCTGCAGTTAGGAACACGCAGCGGAGGAGCTGTCTAAGGAAAACCAGTAAAACCGGTAATAACAAGTACACGTTTTCAAAATAAAAAAAATCCAAGAAAATACGAACATTCCGCACTGAGGCTCACTGACTTTAATCAAGAGGGAATCGTAACGTCGGAGCGGCTACCTCCGAGAAATTTATTGCTTTTAGCCATAATAACTAGACAAATTCTACATACAATATTCGAAAGTTGAATGTACGTGCCCGCTATACGCTTGTAAACAGGCAGCGAGTGTTACACAAGGTGTCGACCCAAAGGTTCAAGTACAGTGAACTTGACACCAATCTATTAATACGGGTACTAATCCTTATATCAGTCAGGAGGCCGAGCCGTGCGTGGTTCGCAAGACAAGATAGAAATACCGATAGCCACTAGGCTATGGAGTATGTCAACAACAACAGTTCACACGCTGGTAGTGGTGTGATCGATAGCACACTCGCAGAAGTTCAAGGACAAGGAAGCTCACCGTCAGTCTGCGTTAATTTCCATGAGTCTCTTGCCACTAAAGACAGCCAGCATTTCGTGTGCCCAATGTCTCTCTCTCTCTCTCTCTCTCTCTCTCTCTCTCTCTCTCTCTCTCTCTCTGCGTAATTCGTACAAGATCCTGGAGCGTGATTCGACTGCCTTGCTGGAAGGAACAAACATCACTCGCGACCCACTCAGCCGCACTCAGTACACAGAGCAGAGGCCTCGACACGACGCGAGTGACGTCGATCTCGGCACCACCAGATGAAGTCACACTTTGCCTCCTCGCACAACTGCTTTCGCTGACCGACCACCGAGGTCACTCCCGCCAACAATCAAAAACACCACGAGGGAAAGTAGAGTCATTCGCCAAGCCGATTTATCGATCTAGCACCGCGATCCAGGTCAGTTCCCTCTCCTTAATGTGGACCCCCTTGATAAGGCCCCACTTGATAAGGCTCTTCAAACTGCACATCCAACTTGCTGGAAGTTTTGCCACCACTTCCTTACCCTGGCACACAGCTCACAAAGACGAGGTCACCTAACTTAATGTCGGTTGGGCGACGCTCCTTATTGTAGCGAGGCACTTCCCTTCGATGGGCAAGCTGAATTTTAGCCCTAGCCCTAAGCCACCTCTCCTCAATGGCTTCAGCACAACTTTCCTCTGGCAAGAGTCGGAGCTGAACCATAGGTTGGACAAAGATGAATTGACGGAGTAGGCCAAGAAGAGAGAAGCGGGGGTCATCTGATGAGCTTCGTGGCGGCCAGTGTTAAATGCCAAATTGAGCCACGGCAGCGCTCGATCCTTCTTATTCTGGTCATTGGATGTTCAACGCCGATTTGAGATTTCGGTCAAAACGCTCATCGAAGGAAGGTTGAGGATAATACGGCGAGGTTGTCACCTGGGTAATTCCCTGTTGGAAGCAAAACCTCCGAAATTCCCTAGTCACTAACCTTAGTTATCACTAACCTAAGCGTTCGGCGGACCAAACAAGGAAAAAATCCTTTGATGATGATTATTACTATTCTTAGCCGTCAGTCCCGTACTTGGAAATACCCAGACAAACCTTTAAAAGGCATCCACAGCCACAAATATGAACATATAACCGGCTTAGGTATGCGGTATGGGGCCCACATAAATGAATATAGGTTCCATAGGGCGTTCGGCACGTGATGACTGAAGAACCCCTCGCTGCATGTCAGAATTGGGTTTGGCAATCAGACATTCCCTGCACGCCCCAACTATCTTCCTAACATCGCGGTACAAGATAGACCACATCAAAGTTTCCTTGATTTTAATAATAGTTTTAAACACCCCAAGATGCCCGCCCCCGAGAGAGGAATGATAATAACGAACGACTCCATTAACTAAAAAAAAAAATCTTCAACTTCTGTTCTTGCCGGGTATGGAAACAAAGAATCCGTTTCCTCAACTCATATCCCGTCACGATCTCACCATTAGTAAGACGATAGCTAATCTCCTTCAGTACAATATTTCTCCCGCCCTTCCTCGCAATTGGAAAACAGTTCAGGCACCTCTCCTAGACAGCACCTACCACATAACCTTTCCTCGGGATTTCAACAGAACCTAACATGGTTTCATTCATAGGAACGGCGCCTACGACATGACTTTCTCTCAGGGTTCCGTCAGGCCTCGACGTGGTCTCGGTCCCTTCTCCCTCAGACTCCTCAAAAATCTGGCTCAATGTATCTGCCAAGATGTTCTGCACCCTCCAGATGTGACTAAACATGAATTTAAAGGCAGAGAGCTTCACTGCCCAACGGGCAATGTGACCAGTCTCACGTGGGCGAGCCAACACCCATTGGTTATCAGATTCGAGAATAAATTCTCGGTATTGAAGATAAAACTTGAATCTTTCGGTGGCAAATAATACCGCCGAGGCCTCCAACTCTTAAGTTGAATACTTCGTCTCAGTCTCTGTTAGGGCACTTGAAGCGTAACCAATGGGTCTACGATTGCCCCTCCTCCCCCCCTTTGCTGTTCCTGGAGTATGAGGCGTGCTGTTTAGTATGTACCGTTTTAAAATTAAGTAAGGACGTGCTAAGATATCAGTGTTTGACTGTGAAACACTGAAAACGCTAACACGCTTTTCAAACTTAACTGAAAACCATATAAGGTTAACCAGGTGAACAATAGTCTCAATGCTAAGGAAATCAACTCCATGAAACATAGCCAGCAAGGGGTATGGTAACAGCAAAAGCACCGGCAAAAGCACTAGCCACACCTCGGGCCTCATTGCCAGAAGACTCGATGGATGTTAAGGAAACATTCTCCAGATCTCCCTCACACGTAACCCTTCCCCACTTCAGCACACTTAACTTGCAATTGCAAAACTCTTTCTTGCAACTCAACAGCTTTCCCTTTTACACTGTCATCAGATATCAACTGAGCCAAGCCGATAGATCGATCTAGCACCGCGATCCGACTCACCACGTTCTACAGTGTTCTAGAATAAAGTTGGTGCAATAACATTCCTTTCATTTCCATAGTAAAATTATACGATTTTCAGAAATGACACATACATGAGATTAATCAGCACAGACAGCAACAATTTTTAAAGGAGTTGTAAATCGGATGCAATTATATTTCAGAAACGTATGGAAAATATGTCCAGTGCAGTTTGGGTTTGTTACATAATTGCAACTGTTGAGTAATTAACCAGCCTTATAGTTTCTTTATAAACTGTTTGCGTCAAACTGTTTAGGATTCATTGCATAACTTCTGGAAATGGTAGTAATCATATTCTTTTAGGGATATGAGTGATTTCCTAATGTTACCAAAGAACAAAGTCATTATTCCAGAATGAAACTTTCACTCTGCAGCGGAGTGGGTGCTGATATGAAACTTCCTGGCAGATTAAAATTGTGTGCCGGAACAGGGACTCGAACCTGGGACCCTTTGCCTTTCGCGGGCAAGCGCTCTACCAACTGAGCTATCCCGACACGACTCACGATGCCGCCTCACAACTTTACTTCCGCCAGTACCTGGCCTCCTACTTTCCAAACTTCACAGAAGCTCTCCTCCGAACCTCCTGGAAGAAAGTAGGAGGCGAGGTACTGGCGGAAGTAAGGTTGTGAGGCGACATCGTGACTCGTGTCGGGATAGCTCAGTCGCTTGCCCGCGAAAGGCGAAAATCCCAGGTTCGAGTCCCGGTTCCGGCACACAATTCTAATCTGCCAGGAGGTTTCAACGTCATTATTATCACGAGATCTTTATTAACTGTACTTAAACAAAAATAATTCGACAGAAAAAGCTCGAAATGCTAAAGTTTAAACTGTAAAAAGTTTTTGTGTAACATTTGCATTACAATGTAATTATGCACTGCTGATTTTCCACAACAGATTTCGAATATTTTAGTTCATTATTATTGCAAAAACTGATCTGGTTAACTGCACTACTACTCTGTTTTTAGGGAAAATTTCGATTGAACCTAAAGTATTGAAACAGTGGTAGCCTGTGGATATGGAAATGAATGAGCATTGTTCAAGATTCTACATCGGTAAAGAGGGTATCGGGTCCTTAATTAATCTGTACAAATATGTTTCTTATGGCTGGATTCATTGCAAAGTCTCTCTTGAAATGCCGCTATACGATTGACGGAAGTTATAAAACAGCGCCAGTTATTACAGACCCGGCAGTAGACTAAGTCGATTCATATGGTTGTTTGTTAGAAAACGTATCGTTTGCATTATTTATGCTCGTTCTCTGCAGTTGTGCATGAGGCGATAGCTCGACAGTTGCTTTCCATTAACTGCGTATAATCCAAACAAATATCCGAGCCAACGGCAGATGTTTTTAAAATATACTGCGTAACGTATGCCTGGTAATATATTAATATGTTCCGTTAAATACGTTGATTCATTGGTGTTGTACCAGGTGGCGCTCATAAACAGTGCGCGCAGTAACTGATTGGGAAAGCGAATCGTAAATCTCAGATATTCGATGCAGTTGCTCCTTACGGACGTTCATCCATCAAGCGAGTGCGTGATTGATTATATACCTCACAGCTTAGACCGTCACTGCCCCACCCACGAGTAGCGATTTTTCATTTCTGTAGATGAAATGTCTGATAATTACTGCACTGATTAATAATTTTAACCTGCAGGAATAATGAATTTAATTCAGTGATTAATTGCACGCAGGTGTACAGGGAATAGCGACCCACGGTTTCAAAATAAAAACACTGGAGTTAGTTTTCGCTGTGATATTTACTTGCTTTGTAGCAATACAAAACAAAGAAAATGAGCACCAATTTGTAGCTGCAAAATAATGAAACTCTGAGGTCTCTGTGGTTGTAAAAGTACACAAAAGTAGCCATTTGGTGCGTACATTGCTCATAAGCCTGGTCGCTCAATGCAGTATCATTTTTCACTGATGATCTCGCTTTCATGCTCTCTTTTCCAAAGCTGAGTGTGATGCTGTTATTCTCCTGTTTCTCTTACCCCCTTGCCAATTTATTTCATTACCTGTATTTTAATCCAATTCTCCCTTAGTGACATTTCATCACTCAAAAATTTGCGTGTTTGGACATCGAAATTACAGAACAACATCTCTTTGAACTGTCGAGTAATTGATAGAAGTGTTAGTTAGTGTTCGTACTAATTTATGTGTGCAGAATAACTATATAGACAATAAATACACATGGTGGACACAATAATATGAATCTTTTTTTTCCATGGTAGGACGGCGATCTCTTTACTTTGAAGTATTTAAATCCAAGATCGCAAATATTTATTTAATTTTCCTGACGACCGGTTTAGATACACTAAGGATATCATCATCTGGTCACTTGTGTCCTATGTTTTCGTTCTGTACAGGTGTGTGGCATTTAACTGGTACGTCAATCATAAAACATGTAACATTGACCAATGCTACATCAGACATATAACGGTTAAAATACTTAAAACACATTGTCCATTGAGTTGTAAGAAGGCGCTCTGTCAATATGACACAATGGAGATTGTGTTTTAAGAATTTTAACCGTTTTATGTGTGACGCACCATTGGTTAATGTTACATGTTTTATGATTGACGTACCAGTTAAATTTCATACGCCTATACAGAACGAAAACATAGGACACAAATCACCAGATGATGATAACATAAGTCTATCGAAACCGGTCGTCAGGAAAAATAAACCAATATTTGCGATCTTGGCATTTTAATACTTCAGTAATATGAACACCTTGCCGTATACTGCATCTTGTTATACGTTGCCACCGCTGTGTACGTGTTAACACTAAGGTGGGAACGGTCCAATAAAGCATGTCTAAACCTGCCCTGACGTTTTTCACACAAGAAGACAACGAAAGATAGGCACCATAAAAATTTTAGCAGCTAAGAGGATCTGCAAGTATTTAAAAAGAGTATCTGAAAATTCCCTAATGGCGCTGTAACAACTGCGCATTCGCAACTAGGCGCACACGCACACACACACACACACACACACATACACACACACACAGACACACACACACACAGCGAAAGTCGACGGTAGATTTGTAAAGCCAGCCGCGGTGGCCGAGGGGACTGAGGCGCTCCGTCATGGTCTGCACGGCCACTACGTTCGGGGGTTCGAATCCCCCCTCGGGCATGGATATTTGTGCCGTCCTTAGTATAAGGTAGTTGATAAGTAGTTTGTAAGTTTAGGGACTGATGACCTCGTAGTCAAGTCCCATAATCTGTACAAACATATGAACATTTGATTTTTTGAGATTTGTAAACAGAAGACACGTCACAACCGATAGCAATTTGTAAAGGACGTTCAGGTTATCGTTCGTTGATAGCGTCCTTCACACTACAGTACATTGTTCTATTCTCTCGTTTTTCCACTCAGCTGACATCTGTTAAAAATTAGCAGTTGCTTTTTGCAGTATTGGTAAGTACTGACAATAAACATAAAGATGAATTAATAAGCCATGCCTATTAACAGTGTTTTTTCTTGTCAGTTTCACAGTAATGTCAAATCAAAATAACCTACATTTAGCAAAGATGAAATATGGAGAACGTGGTTTCCAACCGACATCACCTACTCCTCTGAGGGCCTACAAATGTGTCCTTTGTTGGTTGATTTCTGTAACATTCATTCGAATTAAATCGACATTTCGTTTGCAATTTCGGAAACGTTATAAGAAATAGCTGCAACGATTTCACGTGTGGTTCGGACGTCAGGTGTGCCAGTAACAGTTCCAAGCCTCTTCTTCTTCGGAAAAGAGAGAGAGAGAGAGAGAGAGAGAGAGAGAGAGAGAGAGAGAGACAAAAGGGAAAAAAACCACATGTGTACTGCAACATCTTTCAACGACAAAAAAATAAAGATGGTAGAAACCTGTTGCAGTTAAGCAGTTTGCAAAGGCGTTTTCATTTCGTAAAACCTGAGCGTGAACTTTATGAATGAATGAATTAAGCGAAGTAAGAAATATGCGCCACGCGGAAACTCGAAAATATCTGAAAGAAAAACTGTTAGAAAGATTTTGCTCGTGAGACGCAATGTAACGTTAGCGATGGCGATCTACAAGACTGGGCCTTTCAAATTGCATCTGGAATCGACATTGTTAATTTCCAGATTTAGTTGACATTACTATACAGAATAGTAAGACGCAAAATTACCACGTTTACGTCTCGTAAACATGTAAAAGCAGCTCCCAGTGATAGACAATGCTATAGAGAAATTCATAGCTGACATAAAGACGAAACTTGCTGTTATCCTGCAACTGCTGTTTATAACGATGATCAGTCAGGTTTCGTGAAAGAACTGGGTGCACACCGCACTTCATCATTTGGGGGTGAAAAAAAAAAAAGACCGAGTGGATTACCAAATCAATGAATGCAATGTCAATATAGTAATAGGACAGTTTACAACTTACCGCAAAGACGTGACGATGAGCCGCGACAGGCATATACAAAAAGACACACACATACAACACTTTCAGTTATCGGCCATGGTCTTCTTCAGAAATAAGAACATTCACGCAATAACACAGACACACAACACCGTCAGAGAACCGTTATCTCCGGCTGCCGCACTTCAAAACACGCTCTGCGGTGTGGAAAGAGGGGAGGAGAGGGGCGATAGGAAGGTTGCGACAAGGTGGTGGAGATGGATACAGTACAGCCTTCCAGAGTACAGCAATGTCACATGCCTTATACGACAATGTCAGTGATAAGTATGAGTGGTGTACTGTTTCCGCAGATGTATATCTCTTCAGGAACCTCAAGGCAAATCAGGACCTAAAATAAAAATTGGTCTGTTACAAAAATCTTCCAATCGATGTATCAAAATCTGAAAAACGGGGAAAGATTAATTTTGAACATTTCGTTCGAAACGCATTCCTAGCAGTTGCAGAAACTAATTCAATGCTTTTGATGGATTCATAAAAGAAAAATGTTCAAATAATTGTAAATCTATCGGACCAAAGTGCGTGGTCATCAGTCCGTAGCTTACAAACTACTTAAACCTTGTGATATTCCTTGCCTGTGGCCACTTCATATTTCTGGCCACAGGCCGTTTCTTTGCTAACATTGTACGTGCCTCAAACGCGGAAGAACGACAGAAGTGCAGCATATGTTGAAATGTGGGGTGGGGAGCAGTAGCATATGGCACAGTAGGTGCCGGTTCCCGTGGGAAAGCCCGCCTATGTTACTGGTACTCTCCTCGCATTGGCTGCTGCATTTCACATCAAGTGATTTCTTTTGAAATTAATTTTGTTTATTATATATTAAATATTAATTATTCAGAGCTGAGAATTTGTAATAAATATCTCTCAAGGACAGGCAAGATTTTGACAGTTTAAAAAGTTTAAGATGCCTTCTCTTATTGTAACAAGAGAAGAGCTATTTTGCAGAAGGCGCGCGACGGCCCTGTTTTGGCGCGAAATAGAGCGTCAGGTGCCCTCTCGCAACGCGCCGCAGTTGCAGTCTCGAGCTGACCACTAGACGCGCCGGACCGCACCGGTCACGAGTAAAGATTTGTATAATAGTGATAACAGTCGAGGTCTCAACATGAACTACGGGCAGCATAGGCCGTACCGTATTTACAATAGTTGTTCATATTTTATTATTTATTTAATAAATGGCATCCCTGATAATTAAAAATCTCGCGAGTCGCTTCTTATGCTTCCATTCTACAGAACTTATTTTAGCCTCACTTGTGTGCTGTCGAAGAACCAACGACCTGTGTGCTGTCTTCTGCGCTGGGGACACAACTATAGTAGACAACAGGTTAGTCAGAACTCTATGCTTTCCATAAAGACTTGGGCAGCAACTACGGCACCTCGTGTGTACTGTAGGGCGGTACAAACGCACACTGCTACGCAACAGCATCCGCAACATCTCCGTCAGCATATAAAACCCTAGGAAGCTTGTAACCTAGGTGAACTAGCCTAAGGACAACACACACATCCATGCCCCAGGGAGGACTCGAACCTCCACGGCGAGCAACCGCGCTCTCCGCAGCGAGACGCTTTAGACCGCTCGGTTACTCCACCGTGGCGTTGGATTTCTGTTCTGGACAATACGGAATTACTTAATATTCATAGAATATATGACATCAACTGCGGTTGGGCAAAGCTGAAAATGTGTACCCAGCCGGGATTCGAACCCAGCTGAGTACACATTTTCAGCTTTGCCCAATCGCAGTTGTTGTCATATATTCTATGAATATTAAATAATAACAGCTGCAGGATCAGAAGTGACGTCTATTCTTTCGGAACAGACGCCACATGTATATATATATATATATAATATGCTGGTGACGGGCAATGATCCTATCGTTAGTGGGGAGGGTTGGGCAAGTTTGAAGCCCTTACTCTTACGGGAATTAGTTAAACTACGAGTTTGAGTACTATGGGCAGGGCGAAGCTGGGAATTAGTATCTGACGGGAGGCGTGCATGGGTAGTCCTTGCAGGTGCGGTGATCACTGTGTCCCCAGTGGTGTAGGGGTCAGCGCAACTGGCTAGAAAGCAGGAGACCCGGGTTCGAATCCCGGCTGGGTACACATTTTCAGCTTTGCCCAATCGCAGTTGATGTCATATATTCTATGAATATTAAATAATAACAGCTGCAGGATCAGAAGTGACGTCTATTCTTTCGGAACAGACGCCACATGTATATACGGAATTAGTTGTTCGCTTCCATTGACACCTTTGTAATCCAGGCTTTATGTACTTAGAATTGGTGTCTGAGAACTATAGATAATTCCGCTACACGGCGCTGCGTGTCTGATTTTCCTAGAGCGAGTATTGGTAGAGTAGCGCCAACCTTTTGTGTGTGGCTAGCCGACAATCGCCGGCTGCTATTGGTTAGTTTAGCGCGGGTAGGGCACGCCCGCCACTATTGGCCTAATCAATCCATCAGTGTAAGTGGAATATTTCATCTAGCTCGCTGTTATTTAGAGGTGTTGGAAATCTGTAGACTCATTGTGTATTAAATTACGAACATAGCATTTCCACTTTTATATGGTGAAGAATGCCGCAGTGTTATGCAGATAATTGTTATACTCAACCAGTCCGAGGTAGCAAGTTTTTCCGCATTTAAAATGGCGAAAGGAATGCGAAAAGACGCGAATTGTGGCACAATCGCATGGAAAGAAAATATGCATTTCGATATGAGAATGAAAAATTGTGTGAAGTAAGTAAATTTGTCTTGAAATATCCAGCAAACTACTTTTATCTGTTCATATACAGTAATCACATTAAAAACACACTACACCTACAATTACTTTTTTTAAGGTAAGATGCAACATTTAATCTCGTTTAAAAGAGTTAGTTTCTTGCGAGCAATGTTTGCTGAACAAACATGTAAGAGAAAATATATCTTTAAAATATATGAATACACGAAAATCTAACAGTGTGCCGTATGGGATGAATTTCGTATTTATATTTACGTATTACGAAATTCTGGACGGTAAATGAAACCGCGCATTAAATACATTTCCAAAACTTGAATTCTAAGTTTAAAGGTTTATTTTACTAAAGTATCCAGCAGTGTGATAACAACCGTTTCCAAAATGTTATCCCAATTAGTGTTATGTGAATATCACATGTAGGTTAGCACACAACACCTGTCAATAGTAGCCTCCAGAATAATGGAAAGCAAAATGTATTAATTACATATACTTCGATAAAAACCAATATATTACACATGAAAGGTCAGTCCTTAGCTAATGGGAAAGCGGGAACGTCACTTATTGCGAAAGCAGTGTATTTGGTACAGCCATAATTTCTGCATCCTTATGTTTTGTGTTGGGTTTAACCCATGAAATTTTGCGCTCTCGTAGTGCGTATGTATTAGTGAGTGAGACCTGTTGGTTGTGCACTCTTCTAGTACGAAACTCATTCCTCTTTAAGATTTAACAATTGAACCGCTGAGTGCCACTGGGGAATTCTGGCTTGTGCCCGGTCGCTTTCTGTCAACTGCCCAGGAACCGGTTGATTTGTTTTCTTTTTTGATCTTGGGCAGAATCATTTCCGATCGTAGGTGTAGTTTAGGCATTCCCTTCCTGTCCCTTTCCGTGCCTCTTGCTCTGCTTCCTTTTGCTCATTTGCCGTCAGGATCTTGGTGCCATCCTAATCTGGCAGTGCAGTGAATTGATATCGTGAATTGTTATTGTTTTAGCTGTTCTAGACAGCGTGTGTCACACTGCTAAGTATTTGGCCTAGCATCATGTGCCTTGTATTGCCACCTTGGGTGGTGAGTAATTGGTATTCATGTTGAGTGCACCTATCTTGTTGTGAAACCTTGCCTTTATGTAGCAAAGGATGGTGATTCATGTATCTTGCTTTACGGACTCTTGTTTTATATTTAAATTTGCCCTTCCGGCACATATTCTATTTTATATCGCCGTTACAGCGTAGCTTTCCTGTTTAGTGTTTCTTTACATTATATAATAAAGTGATTGTTATTAAACTGTGTATTAAGTATTCAAGTTTTTTTTTTAATTTGCCCTTCCGGCACATATTTTATTCTATTGTTTATTTAGAGGTCGCCTTCCGGCGTAGCTCTCTTGTTTGTTCAGTCCTGTTCATGTTGTTTTGAATTTCGCCCTTCTGGAGCAGGTTTTGCCTTGTGCATTAAACCACTTTTTACTAGTGTTCTAATTTTACGTTACTTAATAAAGTCATTGTGAATGGTTGATTTTAGCTTGAGTTTGAATAGTCTCGTGCCTTCCACTCCCCACTCCCTACCATATCACGTAGGATATATATTTTTCTGAGAAAATATAACCGCCAGGCAGAGAAGGATGCCACTGCAAAATGCGGTAGTAAATGTTTTGGCATGAGAAATGCAGTGAAGCTATTTTAAGACGCTGTTACTGGCTCTAGTTCAAATGTTCAAATATTTGTAAAGTTTATGGGACTTAACTACAGTGTCATCAGTCCCTAAACTTACAAACTACTTATCAACTAGCTTATACTAAAGACGGCACAAACATCCATGTCAGAGGGGGGGATTTGAACCCCCGACGGGGAACGGCCTCATGCATCGTCCCAAGCGCCTCAATGCGCTTGGCCGTTCCGCCGCGATTAGGACTCTAGATTCCCCGTGTCGCGAGAGCAAACCACTGTTATAAGCTGCAAAAATGCGTAAATTGACGTTTTTTTTTTTTTTTTTTTTTTTTTTTTTTTTTTTTTTTTTTTTTTTTTTTTTTTTTTTTGCAGTACCTCTTAGTAGCTAAATTTTTGGCAGTGCATTTCTTTCTTTGTCTTCTTCCTGTATAAAAAATTCTACGTTGGTTTCGTCATGTCTTATTGGACCGTTTCCTTATAAGACGCGACTGGAAAGATCCATTGACTTATGAAGCCCTGGACGTTACGTTGCAGTATTTTACACGTTTTGTTCTGCAACATTCAACTCAAATGATGGATTGAATGCGTGATTTCTCAGAGCTCCAAAGTTGCGCAGTTTTCGGGTCCATCTGTGGGGAGGTGAATAGTGAGAGAAAACCGAAGTTCACTGACAACGACCGACAATAATTGAGGAAAAAAGAAGTTCAAATGTTTGTAAAGCTTATGGGACTTAACTGTCGGGTCATCAGTCTCCAAACTTACAAACTACTTATGAACCAACATATTTTAAAGACAGCACAAACATCCAGGCCCGAGGGTGATTCGAACCTCCGACGGGGACCGGCCTCGCGAATCGTAGCACAGCGCCTCAATACGCTCAGGTGCTTCGCCGCGGCTAATTAAGAATGACTTTAGCCAGAGAACGTAAATCAAACACGGCAAAAGCGACTTAGAAACTCAACACCCACTTACATAACACTGATTCCACAAAACCAGTATAGCTTTAGCTTGATATTGATGGAATAGCTACAGTTAATAACCCATTGTAACGAGTCATGAGACGTCAACACTTTATTACTGGAAGTATGTTTTATGGTCCGATGAATCATCGTTTACATTGGTGCCTACAGAAAACCAGAAAACTGCATTTATGTGCCAAAAACCCTAAAACAAACTTAAGATACAGCATGTCTGCATCTTCCAATCAAGCATCGGGATATACCCGTCATGATTTGTAAAAATCTATATCGTGTTGTTCGTTTCTTTCATTACTCTCACTGGTCGCATAACTAATATCCTGTTAACAAAGACAGCCATATTCTAAATTGCCTATGTGCCCACATACACAGCCAAAAACTTTTAAGCGTGGTTTGTACAAGATCAGAAAACTATCCAACATTTCACCTGGACAACAAAGTCTTCATATATTGATATGACTGAACCATTATCAGAGAGTGAGGATTAAATTTACACCTCCAACATAGTTTAATTTATAGACCGATGTTATGGTACAAGAATGGATTCATTTTTATATGGAACAACAGAAAATTTATCTTATTTAGAACGATTTCGGCAGGTTATACTGCCATCTTCAGATCTGTCTTTAGCACACGCCCCGCCACGTATGAAAAGTAATAAACTGTCATCTGCATGTCATTATATAAATAAAATGCTTCCAACATCTTGCCACAATATGATCACTTCACTAAAGTACCATCATATTATGACAATCTGTGGGAAACATTTAATTTGTATTATGACATGCAAATGATAGTGTTGGTGGAAAACTTAATTTTTATTACTTTCACATGTAATTTTTTGATTGTTAAAGACAGATCCAACGATGTCCATATACCCTGAGATTGCGTTTCTTAAGGCTTATTGTTCCTCTTGTCATGATTGCTACTCTGTATTTACCTTCGATTTTAGTTTCTCCACCAAAGCACTAGTTGCGATATACTCAACTTCTGGAGTCATTTAGACCTTCAGTACTCCTGTATACTTGTCTACGCTCAATGAAGTGGTCCTGAAGTGTCAGAATTGTTTGAGATCGTAGGCACTGTATACTGCCGAGCGCACAATGGCTGAAAGCAGGGAGTAAAGCTTCCGAGCGACGGAGCGAGTTTTCTATTTCGTGGTCGCACAAATTTTCAGCTCACAGTCGCTCTGCCCCCACGCCACTACAGCGCATCACTTTCACACGCAAGTCGTCAGTTTGGTAATGTATGGCAAAGCGCTCGCCAGCAACTTATAGTCGATATATATAGTGGTGATTGTGTAGTTAGGAAAGTCAACCCTGCACTACACTAGCATTCCAGCTCGATTATCCCGCTAAGAACATGATATTATTTCACGACAGAGGTTTCTGACTTGTCAGTCTTTACTAATTTCCAGTTTCGTAACAATTGGAGTAACTTCATATACATTAGATTGTTCTTTCTTATTTAGTTATAAATGTATTATTGTTTTTATGATTTTAGTATTGGATTATTCATTGTGTGTTTTATCCTCCTTAAAAAGGTGCAATAAGTATTGTCGGATTTGAAAGATGTTTTTTCAACATTATTAGTAGTCAGATCCCAGTTAGTTAGTTAGATTTTTGGTGGGGACAAATTATTAATTATATTTTATGCCACCTGCAGGAAACGGAAGAGTTTCATTACAATTAGGCCTGAAACGGGGGAATATTTTATCATTCAAATTATTTGATATGATGTTAAATATCACTAATTAATTCAGGGTCAGCCGCTCCTGTCTTCCTATTGTATTAAACCACATTAACCTTCCCCAGCCGGAATTTTTCCTACCCATTTCATTCTTTTCACCACCACACCTTACACGTTTTGTAGGTTCATTAGATGTCATTACATAACACACTAATGGGTTAAATTCTCATTAAAAAAATCAGGCCACAGAATGCAGTGAACAAAATTTCATAGCTGAATAATTACAAACAAACAAACAAAAAATGTTTGTTAAGCTTAAGGGACTTAACTGCGGGGTCATCAGTCTCTAAACTTACAAACTACTTATGAACTACCTGATACTAAAGACGGCACAAACATCCATGCCCGAGGGTGTCTCTAACCCCCGACCGTAACGGCCTAAATATTTACATTTACATTTTCCGGAGACATGATAAATAACGTAGATCGTTTCTAAATCATGTGGAACAAAGGAGTTACCATAGGAATGCTTATTGGGTTTCAGTCACACGATGAAGTCTCTTCCAA
The DNA here is from genome assembly GCA_026315105.1 of Locusta migratoria. Classification (NCBI taxonomy): domain Eukaryota; kingdom Metazoa; phylum Arthropoda; class Insecta; order Orthoptera; family Acrididae; genus Locusta; species Locusta migratoria. The sequence goes on along the minus strand of CM048744.1, from coordinate 882,929,354 downwards.
CAAATTTTTCTTCCACTAAGATTTTTGTCCATCCCCAGAGCATAGATCTCAACGTTTGTTAAGAGACCAGACTTTTTAGTTCACCGATCCCTGGGAACATAAACGTCCCCATACTTATAAACTTCTTCAACTTATTATAAGGACAATACACACATCCATACCCGAGGGAGGACTCGAACTTCCGATGCGAGCGGTCGCGTTATTTTTGGCATGGCGCCTTAGACCGCGCGGCCATTCCTGCATGGGAATTCAAGGTATACAAGCGAAGCAAAAGGTACAACACTGACCTTAGTGGAAGAAACAGTCGCAAATGTTCGATACCTAATGTATTCTGCAGCAAGTTTCGGCGTCGGGCACTGTGGTTTCGGGTTAAAGCGCTCGACTGGAAACCGGAGGGTCGCAGTTTCGAAACCTGGTCGGACCCCGGATTTTTTTCAGTCTGCGCTTTAACCCCTCCTTCACACACCAACGATGTGAGAAGTCGCCAGAAACGACGCGTGGTTCGGATTCCTCGTTAAGCTGTAGGTCCCCTTTCCCCGGTTGGATAACTGGGATAGGCTAGGGTCACGCAAGTCGCCGAAGTGGCGACCAATTCAAAGGCTTGCACCAGGGCAATTAGCCACACGAAATTATTACTATTTACTAGCTTCGGCCTGACAATGAAGCCATTTTAGGCCCCTAAACAAAATAGAGGTTCCATATCCATTTATACAGTATTAGGAGCCTATACCACTGTTGTTATGAATTCCTTCTTTCACAATCCCTCCATCTACAGTGGAATTATTTAGTTTAGGGGCCAGACGATAAGGTAAAAAAGGTAAAGCAGTCAACAATCCGAGGATTGGTTTGAACACCACAGAGCTTTACTACGCATGGTCCTGTTTGGAGGTGGTATGCCGTTGCCTTCCTCCGACCTTCGAACTGACTTACTCAGCCAGTTATATGGGGACCTACAGTTTAAAGTGGGTTTCGAACCACGGTGCTACTCGGTATTTTTCACATGAACAATACTGCCAGAGGTGAAAGAAATGGAAAGTGACAGATAAAAATCCTAGTACCTAGCGGGGATCGAACCAGCGAACTTTTTATTTGTACTCTGGCTCTCTACCACTGTGACACTGAGTATGAGCGAACTTTTTATTTGTACTCTGGCTCTCTACCACTGTGACACTGAGTATGAGCCCGAAATTGGTTGCAGAAGAAATTACTGATGAAAATAAATTACCGGTATTGTTTCCATTTAATTTAAAACTGGTTGCAGAAGAAATTATTTATAAAAATAACGCAGTGATGTTCTTTCCACTGACTAGCGGCAGTCCAGGCTCCATATTGATGATGGATCCAGTAAAAGAGGAACAATGGTCAAAGAACACTGCAATAATAACATGCCGCAAGCATGTTGAAGGTCGAAGAGAACGACCTATTAACCAGTAGTCAACACGGATTCAGAAAATATAACTCTTGCAAAACACAGCTTGCCCTTTATTCACATGAAGTGTTAAGTGCCATCGACAAGGGATCTCAAATCGATTCTATATTTTTGAATTTCAGGAAGGCTTTTGACACCGTACCCCACAAGCTGCTTCTTATGAAATTGCGTGCTTATGGAATATCTCCCCAATTGTGCGATTGGATTCACGATTTCCCGTCAGAAAGGACACAGTTCGTTGTAATTGACGATAAGTCATCGAGTAAAACAGAAGTGAATCAGTCGTCCCACAGGGAAGCGTTATAGGTCCCCTACTCTTCCTTGTGTTTATAAACGATTTAGGAGACAATCTGAATAGCTCCCTTAGACTGTTCGCCGATGATGCTGTCGTTTATCGGTTAGTGAAGTCAATTGAGGATCAAAAGCAACTGCAAAGCGATTTAGACAAAATTTCTGCATGGTGCGAAAATTGGCAAAGAAAAGTGTGAAGTAATACACATGACCACTAAAAGAAATCCGCTGAACTTTTACGCGATAAATCAGTCAAACCTTAAGGTCGTATATTCTATCAAATACCTAGGAGTTATAATTACGAACAACTTTGACTGGAGAGAACACATAGATATCACGTTACGGGGAGGGGGGGGCGGAAGCGTCACGGAAATGTTGCAAGAATTGGGGTGGAAATCATTAAAAGAAAGACGTTATACATTGCGGCGTGATCTGTTTGTAGAGAAAAGTTATGAAAGTGTTTAATGGACCCTCTGCCAGGCACTTGAATGTGATTTGCAGAGTATCTATTTAGATGTAGATGTAGAAATAATGTGGTTGGGAATGGTAACGTGCCCGTATGGCAAATGAGAAATCCAACTTCGTTTCCCGATCTGGTATAATTGTTCATTTTTCACTCGTGAACGTATTTTAAATCCCTGCAGCAGCCACGGTCTGCAAAATCTGTTTCATGTATTTCCTTACTTCATACCTCGTATACCCTACTCCTTAGGCTTTCACTTCTTTCAACGGGAACGAAATGGTATTTACTTTACCCTGCTGTTTTCATTAAAAGGTGTCGAAATCCACGTAGGAGAGAATTCTTAGTTGCGCTGATAAGAGACAAGTATCAGTCAAAATCCACGAACTTTTGCAGACTTATGTAAACCTGGAACATACACTACCGATTTTCAGGATCAAAATTTTCATGAAAACGACCTGGCGGATGAAGCCTCAGACAACTTGTGCTCACAGAGAGAGTCGTGCGTTCTTTGAACGTACTTGGGGACGCTGCTAACTTAAATATCTATAATGTTTCAAATGTACAATTATGGGAAATAAAATACACCAGACAACGCCAAAACTTCCGTTAATATGGAAGGCAAAGTATGTCTTACTTCCTGCATTGTTCAATAATTCATAGTTCCTCGCTAATCTTGTATTCTATTTTTCATAGTTTTGAAATTAAATATTTGCTGCTAGACATCATTAGGTTTTTTTCCGCTAATCCGTGTTAGATATTGAAATAAGTCTTTATGGAATTATCATGAAGTATATGTATTCGTTGGTTAGGTAGGAATTGCATATCTATTGTCGAGGTATTGCTGCTGTGCGTGGCTAAGCGGCAGAGTGGTGCAATATGTGATAACTAAAAGTCATGGTTAGAAATGGTCTCCGAGAATGCGTACTAAGGGTGGGCTCCAGAAACCAACCCGTCTCAATTAACAACAAGGACAGCTCTCTTAGTTATGTGTTTTGTGCCCTTTAGACTTTACACATTAGTCAGATTAGTAGGTAGATTTGGTTTGCAAGTTCGATTTTGTTTTGTAGCAGTGTCGTCGCGTTGCAGTTATATAAGGATATAACCTACATTGCTAGCTTTTGTAGATTTGGAGAAAAGTCATGACAATGTTGATTGGAATACACTCTTTCGAATTCTGAAATTAGCAGGAGTATAATATAGGGAACGGAAGGTTATTTACAACTTGTACAAAAACCAGACAGTAGTTATCAGAGTTGAAGGACATGAAAGGGAAGCATCAGTTGGGAAGTGAGTAAGACAGGGTTGTAGCCTTTCTCCGATGTTATTCAATTTGTACATCGAGCAGGCGGTGGAGGAAAGCAAGGAAAAATTTGGAATAGGGATTAAAGTTCAGGGGGAAGAAATAAAAACATTGCGTTTTGCTGATGACATTGTAATTCTATCAGAGACAGCAAAGGACCTGGAAGAGCAGTTGAATGGAATAGACAGTGTGTTGAAGAGAGCGTATAAAATGAACATTAACAAGAGCAAAACAAAAATAATGGAATGCGGTCTTAGAAAATGAGGCGATGCTGAAGTAATTAAATTACGTAACGAATCAATAAAGGTGGTAAATGAGTTTTGTTACTTGGACAGTAAAATAACAGATTATGGTCGCAGTACAGAGGATATAAAATGCAGAATGGCAATAGGAAGGAAGGAGTTTGTGAAGAAGATAAATTTGTTAACATCGATAATTAATTTAAGTGTAAGGATGTCCTTTCTGAATGCATTTGTGTGGAGTGTTGCCTTGTATGGGAGTCAAACAAGGACGATAAGCAGTGTGGACAGGAAGAGGATAGAGGCTTTTGAAATGTGGTGTTACAGAAGTATGCTGAAGATTAGGTGGGTGGATCACGTAACTAACGAGGTACTGAATTGAATTGGGGTGAAAAGTAATTTCTGGCATACCATGACTAAAAGAACGGATCGATTGATAGGACATATTCTTAGACATCAAGGAATTTTGAATTTAAGATTGGAGGGAAGTGTGTGGGGTAAAAATTGAAGAGGGAGACCAAGAGATGAATATAGTAAGCAAATTCAAATGGATGTAGGTTGCCGTTTTTATGAGGAGATGAAGAGGCTTGCTCAGGATAGTGTATTGTGGAGCGCTGCATCAAACCAGTCTCCGGACTGAAGACCACAACAACAACAACAACAACAACAACAACAACAACAAGGATCTTATTATTCTTACAGATTGCAGCTAGTTGACAGATTAAAGTAGTTCTTTAAACCTTTAGTAAATTTTTTACTATTATTTTTAACTTTAATGATGGAATATGTCAGGGATGAATATTTGTGCTGTCACTTCTAATCGAAATGAGGAAGAAATTGTTCATGGTTGGTGAAACCTTTGATCTCACCAAAATACAGTTCACGCTCTGAAGTAAGACCTATGCAGTGTACCGTACTTGATTTATTTCCATGATTTTTTTTATAATTTACTTTTATAAATTATTTCTTATAATTTATTGAAAATACTAGGCTTAGCAAATCTCACATTGCACATTAGTGAGATTAGTAGTTAGATTTGGTTTGCAACTTTAATTTTGTTCTGTAGCAGTGTCGTCGCTTTACAGTTATGTAATTTTACAGACGAATCAGCCCTCTAGATACCAATATTTTTATGAAAATTACCTCCCCAATTAATAATAGATATGTAAAAGGAAACTACCATTATAATTGATTGAGCAGTAACATTCCTCTATGGTACTGTACTTGAAATTCTTCCTTGCCGCCACTTTCTGTAACACAGTTCCAACAGGTTATTACCTCACGTGTGACATAGGAAGAAATACTAATTACACCTTCGTAGTTGCGACAATTTAGCTTTTAATGAAGCAAATACGTCACTTTCATTACCATTCAACCGGTTTGAAATTTAGCGAAGTGCTAGCTTTTACTTTCGGGCTGACATTTCAATCCAGGATGGTATTAGTAATTATCTGGGTCGGTCTATCTGCAGAGTGTTTGATGAACACTGACAGGAGCAGATTATATCATCATTACCAAGCGATCAAACTGTTGCGAATGAAAAGCGGCGATAGCCCGATGCGCGGCCACTACAACGACGAAATTGCCTACTGCACTCTGCTGATAATGTAAAATCCGCTTTAAAACATGTATTTTTAATGCTTACCCGTGATATTTTGACACCGTTTCAATATCGCATTACGTATCAGCTATGAGAAGAGCAAATGTTAATGAAAATTGTGGTCTGCTAAAATTTACACGTCATCTATTTACTGCTTACATAACTAAATTGATGAACATGCGATGCAATTTCGGAAGGTTGTACAGCAATATTCGAATGAGCCAAATTTGCATTGATATCATTGCAGAATTTCTCGCTTCATACGAGGCAGCTCTCTTATATTTAGTTCACACGTAACACACAGCTTCATATTTTATTGACTGGACCATCCTGCTCTTTGGTATTACAAAGAATGTAAATGTTTGAGCCACAAGGAACAAAATACCAAATAATTGAATCAGACGATAATATATTTAGAACATCACACTGTAGCTGAATAGAAGAATATTTTTTCCCCAAACGGTAGTTCGAATATCCGAAATATAGTCAATATTTTACGGTGCACTAAATCCAGATTTAATTATTTATTACACCTAATGATTAGGGCGAAAATGCAAAACGCTTGTTATATGAAGAAAACAGCTATTTTCTCTTTTCCTTAAGTTATCATCACTGTATCTGGAGTTTATAAGCAATACGTTAATGTAGACAAGTTGCATGGCTGGCAATATCCTAGAAGTTCGTGTCTGAGAAATGAAGTTTTTAAGAAGAAATGAAGTTTTTAAGAAATATGTACCAGCTGGCTAACGTTTATAGTTCACTAGAATTGTTCCAAGTATTCTGAAGCATTACGTGTGAATTACGAAAATAGCATGAGGGTATTTTGCGTATTGTTAGTAAAGAATCTTTTCTCGAACTATTTCTTACTGCATTACAAGTACGTACACGTAACGGTAAAAAACGTGGATCACTTCTGAATGCAACCCAACTGACATAGCTGTGTTTCAGGACCTCTGATCACCAAAACTGTGTGGGATACAGTCTTTAGAAAATGTTCAAATGTGTGTAAGGTCTTATGCGACCAAACATCGTAGTCATCAGTCACTAGACTTACACAGTAATTACTTAACTAACTTAAACTAACTTACGCTAAGTACAACACAAACATCCATGCCAGAGGGAGCATTGAAACCCCCGACTGCAGCGGCCGTGCAGACAGTGACTGGCGCGCCGCAGACCGCTCGGGTACAGTCGTTGGACTGTACACAATGGGTACCATAAGAAGCAATAGAGACCATTGCTCCTTATGCAGTCAGTCCACATATAAATCAATCATTAGAATACAAATTGTTACAGACAAGACAGCAACGTAAACCCAATTACTTTACAATAAGTGACAAATCGGATACCTTATGAAACTCTTTCAATGACATGATGGGTTTTTTTCGTGCTCTGAATTTGAACGCAACCAAAAAAAAAAGCTTGCGTTTCTGTTCGAGAGCCGATCAGGCATAAAGAGACGTAAAACATAGACATTTAATTACATTACCTTAACATTGCACCAGAATTGCATGAAGTTGTTATTGTTGCGGAGATGTAACAACAAAAGGTATATAATAAAGTGCAAGAGACAGAAGACAAACGTCATTAAATTGTGGGATACAACGTAGTACCTATATGAATCGCTAACTAAGCACGATCACACGTCAGATATTAAATAAATTCACAAATAGCGCTATATTTGAAACGGCAGAGACTCAAACCCGGCATTATTACACGCATGGACATGAAATATTTACTGTTTTGTGACTATTAGCGGGATATGCACATGTTCGACAACAAGTAGCGCAATAAATAACTTTGTGCCGCCGGGGACTCCAACCCCGCGCCTATCGTCACCGTTGACATTAGACGACAAGGTAACTACTCCTCCATTCTCGTTCACTAGTAATTAGGATCGCGCCATTCGTAGAGACCTGGAGGGGTTGAGGAAACAACAAAAACTAATCCAACTTTGTTGCAGTCAGTAGCGAATGGTCATGTGTAATGTTTATTTGAAATACGCCTCAGACCTAAATCCTTTACTTTTAGCTACTGGTCGTGGAGAGGGGAATGTTTGCGATTGTTAAACACTAGTACCCCAGCAAGAATCAAACCATATCGTAGCTGTTACAACGTAGCATCAGCCCGACCAGCTACCAGAGGTTCGACTACTGCCTTGGATATGTGTGTGTGTGTGTGTGTGTGTGTGTGTGTGTGTGTGTGTGTGTGTGTGTGTCGACCTTAGCGTAAATTAATTGAAGTAGCATTAAGGCTAGGTAGGGACTCATGACCTCAGCTATTTGATCCATTATGACTACACCCAAACAATCATATATAGTATGTAGAATTATGTAACATTGCATATGATAGCACACTAGGTTTCAGCGTGTTCCGTGGTGATTTTGTATGGCATGATTCTATATGCTTATTTATCTATGGTCTCGGTTTGCTCAAGTTTGTACGAAAAAAACGTGTGTGAAATCGTTTGACACTTAACTGCTAAGGTCATCATTCCCTAAGCTTACACACTACTTAACTATCTTAATCTACGGATAACGCATACATCCAAGCCTGAGAGAGGAACCACCAATGCGAGTAGCCACCCGATCCACGACATGAAGACTTAGACTTCACATCTACTCTCCATGGCGCTCAAGTTTATACCATGCAATATTATGCATGTTAAAAGTTGAGAGAAGCGTCCTTAACACATTAAAAACGGTCTTTAAAACGGGGAAATGTATACCGTTTGTACCAGTGTATTCTGTTGGGATGAAAGCAGAGAAGTTCAATCGAAACACCAGTGCTCTGTATTTCACAGTACAAAGAGTGGATTATAGGTGAGGAAATATGAAGAACACGGTCTCTTTGAAAGGACTGATAGTAACGAAAGTATAAATTAACAGGGAAAGTATGTTGTCAATGGAAACCAATAGATTTGATCATAGCATTTTGAGGGAAGAGACCAGAAGGCTAGCTGAGATTATTATGTAAGAGAGGCGACAAGGAGTAAGAGAGAAGAAAAGAGAAATTAACTGTGGATAATGCAATACAAATCGTTTGCATATTTTGTGAAGGATGGAGGGTGTATTAGTTGATGGACAGGAGGAGAGAGAGGGAGAGACGTATTCCAAATAAAAAAAAACTCCTTTGACCGCGTCCATCTAAACTGATTACTCTGTAAATGAAATAAAAATAGTATAGTGAGTGAAATGAGATGCACATAATTAATATTTGTGCCACAGGTGGGAATCGAACCCAAACTTCCATACTTAAATTCAATACTTTTCCTTCCACTTTCATATAATGACATGAAAAACTGTCTGTAAGTATATAAATTTATAATAAAACAGGATAATAAAGGAACGGTATTTTAAAAAACTTTAACTTTAAAGCAGCTCAAAGGAAAAAGAAACTCATATTTTATTTCACTTGATAACAGTTCTTCCACAGTCTCTCATGTAGGTGATAAAAAAATTTAAAAAGTTAAAGGACGAATAATTTATTCAGAGTCCCTCATTATTTTTTCCATAATTCATCTCAGCATATAATCTATAACGCCATCGAACCAGCTTCTCTTCAGTAAAAGCGACAACTCTATTTGGAGTTCATTGCTCGCAGTGAGATGTCCTGATCTGTATTTCTGTTTTCCGCTCTTATTATGAAGCCAGGATGTAAACATTCTGTATTTACGCCACAGCCCCTCTCTGCATCGTGCTGGGGGTTGTTGGCCGCCACCTCCACCGCCAGCTGGCTGGTTTCCGCCAAGCCTCATCACCAGCTGTGGTTCACCAGCCAGCCTGTAACTCGCAAGCCACAGCCAATACAGGCCTAGGGGCCGCGGTGGAGTAGCCGAGCGGTCTAAAGTGTCTCGCTGTGGAGTGCGCGGTTGCTCGCCATGGAGGTTCGAGTCCTCCCTGGGGCATGGGTATGTGTGTTGTCCTTAGGTTAGTTTACCAAGGTTTAAGTAGTTTGTAAGCCACGGACTGATAACCACGCAGTTTGGTCCGATAGATTTACAAACATTTGAACATTTTGAACAGGCCTAGGCCACAAAGCCAGGCTCAACCCTTGAAGTATCAAAAGTTTCAGACAACCTACCCAAATGTGTAGCATAAACTACCACAGCTAGAGCTATTTTGCTATAAAATGAGCTGCCACATTATCTTTTGACATTTCATTGAAATATTTAACTAAGTTAAAAAATAGAATCATTATAAACGTAGCTACCACATAATGTTTCACCCAGCTAGCATACAACACACTTTCTTTTCAATGCTCTGCATTTGATCTAGACTTAACAAAATACGTACTTAACCTAGAAAACTAAACATGTAAAATTAAACAGTTCTGGTGGTAACAATGCAAATGTTACACACGTAGTATATCATTCACGTTTTTGTGCAATTATATTCTCAATGTCTCTGAAACAATAAGAGCTAAACGATGGAAATTACCTTTACTGATGTCCTTCATTTACCACAAGTATTCTGTTATTAACAGTGAAGTGTTTCGTAATGGGGTCATAGAATAGCTTCAGATTCTCCACTTAAATTTCTCATGAACAGCACTTACCATGTTTCTAACCTGTCTTATCTTTTGATGACTACTCAAAGACTTCCACATTAGCTAGTGGTTTATAAACATCATAACATAAGTCTCCAAAATTCCTGTCAAACACATTAAATAAACCCCCATCATCTACCCATTTTCTTTTTCTGTACTTAAATTCACATAGTATTTTAATTCATAAATCCTTCTCAATGTTTGTTATTCATTGTATCTGTATTAACTGTAAACATGAATTCACTATTCGGTTCAAACTTTCAGTATATTTCAGTATATTCAGTATATTCAGTATATTCAGTATATTCAGTATATTTACTTTTCTTAGCTCTTAAGTCCATTGGCCTATACACTGGCATAAGTATTTTTATTGAAAACCCCTAACTAGTATATCGGATTAGGTATAGTATTAGTATTTGGTATAAAGTTCTTTTGAACTGATGGTTAACATCTACCTACATAATTTTTGTTCATATATTCTCAAAAATTCCAACTGGTAACAAAGTTTAGGCTTCACATGTTTTAAGTTTCAATAAGCATATAGCAAAAATGCATATATCAAAAGGTATGTCTCAGCTGTTTTCACTTGTCAGTGGTAATTAAAATGTTTTTCAAATAATCATGAATATTTACACTGAAGGAAAGCTTATAGACTACATTTTTTTCTGTACTGTGAATATGATTCAATAGAAGTACACAGCACACGACTGGGGACCTGAACTGGTGTCAGCAGTTTCATAACTAAAGAGTAATTATGCCCCTAAGGTATTCTATCAGTACATAGCTTGATGCATCTCATTTTGTCTATCATCAGGTAGAATAGGTAATGGTACTTTACTACTAGGTCCAAAATTAAATGCAAACAGTTGGGTCTGGTTTGCCCAAGAACATACTTTACACCTTAGACTTTGCTTAAGTAACATAATTTCTGAAGTGTCATTCAAATCAGATGAAAAACAATCATTGTCCTGTGGCATAAAATAAATAGGACGAAATTTCTTTTTAGGCCTACCAGGCAACTTCACTACTGGTAAACAAATTACACTAGTACATCTAGGAATACTCAAAGTTTCAGCATGTGACCTTTCTTGAATTTCGTCTACACACTGTGGTAATTCTGTGACTGTACATTTACTTTCGTCTTCTTGCTCAGGGTTATCTATAAAACAGTAATGTTCAGTTTCTACTTTCAAATCAGAATAATTAAGTTTGCTATTACATTGTTCAAAATCGCGAATCTTTCCAGTTAACTCTGTTTTAGTATCCTGGCTCTGAGAATTTACATAACTTGAACTGTCATCTATTTTTTCAACACTATCACTCGTCTGTGAATCTTCTGAAGTAGCAGCTACCATAACACTTTTTTCTACACTATTGAATCTAGTACTAAACTTTGTCTCTAGACTTCCAATGTATTGTTTTAAATCGGTCATTGAGTCATTTGTTTTACTAATTTCAAATTAAATTGAATTTATTTGAGATTTCATGTCAGAAAGTTCGGTTTTCATAGTTTCCATAGTTTCCATTTGTAATGAAAGTTTGGAGTTCGTGGTTTCCATTTGTAATGAAAGTTTGGAGTTCGTGGTTTTCATTTCTAATAAAAGATCGGTTTTCATTTGTAATATAAATTCCAAGATCGATTTTCTTTCTATTTCCGTGTTTGCTGCCATATTACTAATTTGTTGTCCAGTCTCTTGTAAATCACTAGAAAATGGGACCTGCTGCTTTCTTGTAATCGGTGTAGAACTCGCGATACCAGAACCTTCTACGCCACTGTCAAAGTCCGAAACTTGAGTACTATCATCTCCCTCCTTTCTTACTGTATCCATTTTAAAATAAGTTTTCAGTCCACATAAAACCCCTATCACACAAACAGTCACTACAAAAGTTACTAAAAAAGTACTTAGCTGGTCACAAGGATGCGGCGATACAGGAATCTAGTAGTCCAAATTATTGCCATCTTCCTCCATTAAATTTTGACATCGTAGGTGTGGATAGTATTGTAGTCGAATTCTGCACTTTTATGATGGTTTTACTGCACATCCATCATATACATTACTTTCCTTGTATCCTGAAACACATTCTTATATTAGCGAATACTCATTAAAATCCTTTGATCACGTCACCACTTCTAACATTTTACATTAGTGAATACGCTTTTAAAATCCTGGTCACGGCACCACATCTAACGTCCATCAGCTCTTTTCGGAATAACTCAAACTGAGCCCTAATATATTCCTGAATCACGGAAATGTTTATTATTCCACGCTTATTCGAAGCTCAAGAAAAACAAGTGTCACCAAGTATATGTGCGAATTCTAATTACGATTTCGTTATACTTACAATTCAAATCAAATGTTCAAGTGTGTGTGAAATCTTATGCGACTTAACTGCTATGGTCAAAGCATGCTTCAAAAAAACGCTTTTGTTTTAATGTTGCGTGCCCAACTCATCCCGATGCCCACCTCCCCAACTTCAATGAGAAAACGAAAAACATCCAAGACATTCTTCCCACTAATTCACTATACTGGGCAGTCTGATATATTTTTTCACTTTTATCAACGTCGTCCCACTATCCCGTCAGTTAATTATTGCACATTGCACATTGCTTAACAGTACTGCAGAAGAGGTGGAGCAATTGCAGGGTTAGCAGTCTCCTTGGGAGGCGTTTTAATCTTCTATTGGTGTTGTCAATAACAGATCTTTGTTGTATCTTCGCCAAAACATGTGTTTTTCCCAGTTAACGTTGTTTTAAATTGTTCCCACCAGAAATTTCATTAGATGTTTAATCCTTACATTTGTTTTGCTTATCGATTTCTCAAAGCGCGACGAAAATTTTCTGGTAATCATGCGGTGAACTGTACACACATTTGAACATTTTTGTACATGTATTTCTGTTTAGGATCAATTGTCGCAATTTGCACCGTGAAGACATAGCTTCAATATCATTTTAAAATTGATTTTACTTTTCTGAGGTGTTTACTAGACCGCAGCATAATCTGCCACAAATATTTCTCAGTTCAACATAGCAGTTTGTAGCTCTTTCACAGAGCGGTAAATGTTACTCTCGCTCCTTTTGTATTTGAGAGCTACTGCCTCTTAATCCTAAGAGAGCGTTGACATTTTCATGTAGGAAGCGAACAGCTGCAGCGTGAATCGCCTTCTCATCGCCCTTGTGAAGGCTGATGCAGGTATTTCAGAAAGTAGGGAACGAGAATAGTTGCAGTTGCGACGTGAAAGTCATCACCCTTGTTTGAAAAATCAACATTGGTGTGTCGTCTACTCATCAAATATATGATAGATATTTTAATTGGAATAACACCAATATTTCAAGTGAATCTTGAAAGATTCTTCCCTATACACATACATGTCATGTGACTTTTCTTTCGAAAGAACAGACGCCGTCTAACGTCCATCACCTCTTTTCGGAATAACTTAAACTGAGCTCTAATATATTCCTGAATCACGGAAATGTTTATTAGTTCACAGTCTATAACGAAGTCATTCCACTGTAGGTGAAGTTGAACTTATCTTATATGCTGGCTGAAGTCCATTGCGTTGTGAGCTGTCTTCGGCATTCACTAAAGCATTTGATTTTATAGGATCTTTTCATAAATTAAAACCATCTCAGTTGATATGGAAACGATTTTATTTCCACTTAAACATTGCACAATCAAGAAATGCAGCAGCAAGCCAACAGAGCTGCTTACAGGTTTCTGGCCACTCCAAAAACTCTATCCCAGACTGACTAAACAATGGTTTCTCTCCAACATCTTTCTGCTTAACCACGTAATAAAAATGATGACAAAGTTTTGTAATTCATAATTAAACAATATTCTTTTACATTAAATATGACAAAATACAGAAATTAAAACATTACATTTAAGCTTTGACTATTTATGTCAATGTATGTACTTCTTTCATGATATTTGTATTTAAATGTGGTACACAAATTCAAAGTCATCCTTTTGACTAGTGTTTACAGTGCTCAAATTATTTACATTATGTGTGTTTTCGAAATGCACACATATTTCTTTTGCCAATATTGTGTAGGCGTATTATTATTGTGACATGGAATTTTAATGTGTTTTAGTTTGCGGTTAAATTATTTATTAATAGGGATTTGTATATGGTTGTCTTAGTTTTGTTAATTTCGAAGATAGTTTCTTAGTACCAAACGGATTATTCATTTTAGTGCATGAAAAAATATCAGTATTTAATTTAGGATCTAGTGATATATAAAACATAGTCTGCCCTAATTTATTTAAACAAAAGGTATATATGAAATCATGTTGTGCAATAGTTTATAACATGTAGCATTGCTGTTTTTATACAAATTAGTATCTATATAGGTTCAGCAATTTCCGAAAATAAGTGTAATGCATTTTTAGTGTTTGCAGCTATTATTTACGAAAGTATTAAAAACTGAAAATTACGTAAAAGGTCAGCCAAAGTAATATTTAAATCAACTTACTATTTCTTAAAAGCATTTTACTAATAGTGTTAATAGAATTTCAAACAGAAGGCGAAAATGTAAAATATCACATCTCCGGTAATGAAGTTTTACTTTAGGTATCAGATATTTCGTGTTTCTATGTTGGCAACTGATTTTTAGGAGTGTTCAACATAGCAGAAACGTTACAGCCGCATCAATATACATAATTAAGGAGAATAGAATCACAGATCCAGCCTTCAGTGCAGAATCAAACTCAATGGCCACAAGAAGCTTGTGGGGATTATTTCTTCTAAACTAGATTCATCTCTGTCATTCCAGGAAGCAGAACAAATGTCACAATCACCAGACCTGGTCCACCATGTCATTTCACTGCCATAGTTGTACCAGGAAGACCATTTTTCGACAGGCAATGTCTTTCTCAAGTGGACACCTTAAGAAAACATCTTGTGCACACACTACGCAATGACTTTTTACTTTTCCTTGACGTGATGTCGAGCATTGTAGTACTTATAGTGAGGAAAACTAATGGAATGTTGCACAGATACATAAAAAGAAAAGAAAAGTAATCCACTAAGTTACAGATCCATTGCGTAAATATCAGCATGTAGCAGAACGTGTGAAAAAATACTTTTACCAATGGTATGAAATATCTAGAATTATAGCACGTGTTAACACCAAACCAGCATGGATTTCTAAATATTTACTTTTGCGAGACTTTGGCAATACTATATTTGCATGAAGTTCTGCGTATTCATTAATTAATTCCGTACTTCTAGAGTGCCGAAACGATTTTTGGTATCTTCAGTCATAATCACTTCGAACCATATCACTTTCTTAAGGAGTATAGTCACATTTGTGCCACTGCGATCCTGATGTCTTGTCTGCAAAGTAATAGTTTTTGCAGTAACTGGCGAGGAGTCACCTAGTGAAAAGGACGTGACGAGTTCTTCCACTAAAGTGGCCTTTTCCTGTTTCTTATATATATATATATATATATATATATATATATATATATATATATATATATATTCGAAATATTTAATGAGCAATCAGAACGTTGCTCTTAGATTTGAGGCAGTTAATGCTGCCGACTAGTAAACTCCTCAGAATAGGAAAATCAACTGCGAAATGATTTTGAATTTGTATCTTCATGGCGCAAATTGTGAGAATTGACATTAATCTTCTATCTGCATTTGGCTTTGAAAATGTTTACTAAAAGAGTTTCGTCAGTATTCTAGATATCGATAAGCAAAACAAATTTGAAGGTTATACATATAATCGAATACCTGGGGTGCAAGTAAAAACAACGTTAACTGGGAATAACAGGTGTTTTGGCGAAGGTGAAACAAACGGTCTGTTATTGACACAACCATTAGAAGATTTAAACGTCTCATAAGGAGACTGCCAACCCTACAATTGTTCCAAATCTTCAGACAGGATAGAGGGAGGACGTAGAAAACTTTGAAATAATATATCCGATTATATAGTATAGCGAATTAGGGGAAAGAAGGTCTCGGTTCAAAGGATAAAAATGCAACCCTTGGTCGCAAATTGAAAATCATTTAACCTGCTTTCGGCAATGACTATGATTGCCTTCATCAGAAATTATAAAATAAAACAAGTCACATAATAAAATATACAACTCAGCTGTAAAGCAAACGTCACAAAATTTAAAAAGAAATTTTTAGAAAAAGCTAGCCACTATGGGCTGCACGCCTGCATGGAGGCATACAACTTTGTTGTATGGGAGTGAAAGCTTGGTGAATGTAGATCACCTTGTTAATCAGTCCGGATTACCGATGTGATAGTAGCAAGGATGATTGCAGGTACTAATAGATGGCCGCGGCGAAGTAGTCGTGCGCTCTGGCCCGCCTTGCTACGGAGCTCGTGACAGTTCGCCGTCGGGGGTTCGAGTCCCCTCTGTGTTTGTGTTTCCTTAGGTTAGTTTAACTTAAGTAGCTTGTAAGCTAGGATAAGAGGGGAAAGTACTTAGATGCGGTGAAAAACGAATTTGAAGTAAAATCCTGAACATCAGACGAGATATAATATCATGGAGGAATTGTATTAGAGGGACTATTTTATCTCCAGAGAGGATGACGTGATCATATATTCGCACAGTGAAGCTGCGTGTCCTCGGGAAAAGTAACGACTGTACTTTCCTCTTGCTTTCAGCCATTCGCTGCATCTGAATGGCAAAGCTACGTTAGTTGCCCTTACACGCCCAGCTCTGGTAATCATGCAGACAATCGCTCCCGCTACTACTGGAAAGCCTATTACCCCTCTTGACGTTTGTCTAGCGTATCTACAGATACCCGTTCGCTACAGTTGCTCCTACGTATCGGCTATCTGTATTGTTGACGGACGCAAGTACCTCACCTTGGCAACGTCTGTGGTACAGGGAGGACTTATTGCCTAATAATCAGATATAAATAAAGGAATTTTTGACTGCATAGTTTTATAATAACCTCATTTTAGATAAACGTGTAGAAAATTTTATATATGTTATATACAGTGCACATATATAATGTATAGTATAAGGTAATCTATCCTAATGGTCGTAAGATCGTGTCACAGTATGGAATTAAAAGTGTATACAACATCAGTTATCAGGATATTGTGTCTCTGAAATGAATGTCATTAGCTACGAAACACATCCAGAAAGCAAGTTTTCCTATTTATTTTTAAAACAAAAATGTATATCATCATCGTTTTAGAATATGCGTTTTAGCGTACATCGTGACATGACAACGTTATTGTCAAAACGCTGGCCAGAGGAATTTCTTGACGTAAAATAATAGATGGAAATGGCTGGTAGCAAGGTAAGTACTATTTGCTGATTGGCCGCTCAGAATGGCCAAGCTGTCTGAGGAGCTGTGTTACGAATGGGACATGTGCGCGTGTTCAAAAAATGTTTGTAGATCTATCGGGCCAAACTGCGTGGTCATCAGTCCGTAGCTTACAAACTAATTAAACCTAGATAAACTAACCTAAGGACAAACACACACACCCATGCCCCAGAGAGGACTCGAACCTCCAAGGCGAGCAACCGCGCGCTCCGCAGCGAGACTGTGCGTGTGTGTGTTGTCTTCAGCATAACTTAGTGTAAGTAGTTTGCTAATCCGGTGACCGCTCATCAGTTTGATCCGTTAGGTTAACAAACATTTTGAGAAATTTATTTGCTGTGTGACCAAACAGCTCCAAGTCGGACTCTTGCACAACAGTCCGTGCGCGCTGAGTCGTACTGGACGAGCATTCTCTTGGAGCACCACAGCACCTGTAATAAGCATTCCATGGTACGTCATCGAGTACCAACAACAACGGAGAGCTGAAGACGACTGTCACGCTGGTTCCATTCACTGGTGGCAGACTTCCACGAAGAGAAATACTGAAACTGATCCCAGGAAATGACAAGTGTCTCAGATGATTCGGTGAATATACAGGAAAACAGCTCGAAGATTGGTGTAAATGTTACGAAAAAAGTTTGTGCTGTCTCCGTTAAAGAAAGAAAAAGATATAAATAAAAGGAAAACTTACTTTCAGAATGCGCCACGTACTATTTGCAAGCAGCTTACAGTTGAACTAAAAGCAGATACAATCGCAGTGTATGTACCACTGTTTACAATAAATAACCATTTACGTCTATAAAAACAATCCTTTGTACTCATCGCGATGGAGTATGAAAGAGCAATGAAAAATATCTTCTGACCGTAATTAATGGTGAATGTGAAATGCATGATCGTCATATGATAGAATATGCTTAAATCCCTAGAATTCATACCATACGGCAAATAAGATAATTTCATGGTTTCAGCTAATTGTGTTAAATTGTATGGTGTTTCATGGTGAATACTGTGCTGTGTTCCAGTATCAGCGAAGAGAAATGTGTGTACGCAAAATTTCAAACGCAAAAGTGATCAGACGGGTAGTAGGTTAAAGCTGAACTATAGTTGTACAACGAGGGAGACGAGGCTGTGAAATGGAATTTTGTACAGAGTAGCCCAACAGATGAGAATGCAGCCGACAAAACTGTTGCATCAGTGAAAATGTAAACGCGTTACTTTAACTGAAGCTGGATGGAAGTCTGAAACATGACAACTCAATAACAAAGCTGTATAAGAATTGGACAGGTAGTGTACGCCTTCAAGGAAATTCTTAAACGTAATTTTCACACGTCACAGCCACTATGCTGATTCATCAGCAACAGTGAGTGAAATCTGCTATTATTTGGATACTCCTTTCGTTGTTCTCAAGTAATCGCAGTTATTAGTGACCTTCGAAATATGCGGCGGATGAGTAACATGTCCATGTCCCGTATGATTCAACTGAATAAGAGGTAAAAGAAAATGAGCGGGGCCAATGTCTACATTGCCTTCACGGTTACACCCCCGAAATATCATCTCCAGCAAAAATTTCATTTCATTAGGACTCCGGCAAGGACTCGGTTCCTCTCACAGCCTTCTGCAGAAGGAGTACCAGGATCATAGCGAAACAATATTGCGGCAATCTTCCTTCCTCTCTGGAATTAGAAGCCAGCCCTTTACCCTCCCCCCGCTCCTGTCGCAACCCCGTTACAAGCGAAGAGATACGACGGAGATTCTTATTGAAGCGGCGTCCTACCTTGCCGCAAATAAAAACCAGTGCAACGAGTTACGAAGAATCCAATAAGGTGTGCCTACCTAGCAAGGTGCCAGCGTCTTGCTGTGGAGAGGCTGACAGACGAAATCACTTTTCCAACCCGCCCGGCTTGTTGAAGATGAACGAGAGAAAAACAATTTTCATAAATCATAATCTGAATTAAGCGTCCGTTTTCTTTTCTTTTCATCGTGAAGTAAAGAGCTGAATAGACAATGTCAGTGGCAAGAAAGCAGCAATTCTTTACTCCCTTGCCTCTCGTAAGGGGCACCTTTCACCTCGGACGCCCTGGACCGTAAGAAAGCATGCTTAGAATAACACTCGAACAAAAAACGGGAACAATGGAGTGTGCCATATCCAAGAAAAACGTTGCATTGAAGACATTGCATTATACAACAAGTGACATAGTATTAAGAGTATAAAAGGGGTAATATATGTTGAAAGATATCATTCACTTTTTGCATGCATTTTGTCTCCTTGCATATTCCTCTTGTCGCTTTGGTCACTATTCTGTAACATTTTTTTTTTTTTTTTTTTTTTTATTAGCGTGCATTCTAAAATCCACAGATCAGCAGTTCATGTCTGTTGGTGTTCGTATGCAAAGAGCAAGCACTTCAAAGCAGATACGTTTTAACTTCATGTTCTTTGGATAGAAAATAGCGTGATTAGAGAAACGGTGACAACCAGTTATGAAAGACGGAAACTAGCCTATTCTATAATGGAGGTAAAATTTAGTTCAGAGATTTTTTGTAATTTTTTTTCTTTTTAAACGGATAGTGCATGTTATACGGTGTAAATGCAATAACAATTATCTTGGAATATTTAAAGTAAACCTATAGAGGAACATAAAAGAATATTTCTGCACTAATAGTTTTGTATATTTTGATCTGATTATTGTCAGCATCAGATCGAAGAAAAGTTTATTCAAGCCGTTGGAAATTAGCAGTCTTTGAAAGAAAGAGAAGACGGGATTAACATATATATTGGACAGTCAGGAAAGCTGCTAATGAATCCTATGGATACCTTGGGCAGATGGAGGGGATATTTAGATCAATGTAAGAGAAACAAAAACATTGGGAACAAGTGCCCGCCATCTTGCTCTCCCAAAAGAAAAAAAAAAAAAAAAAAAAAAAAAAAAACACTCCCAATGGTTTTGATATACCGAGTAAGTTTCGGTGTCGCATCAACAGGTTGACGACAGACGTGGTTGCTGCAATTACTTCGGGCACAAAGTGGGGCAGGATCAGTTCACCAATGTGTGAGTTTACCTGGAAGAAAAGAAGATGCAAAATCAGGTCCATGCTGTCCTCTTCGTTCGTACCGTGGCATTCCTGACGATTTATTCTCTTGAACACACAGTTTAACTGAATGGTTGACAAGAACGGTCTTTAAAAAATGATTTTATATTATTATGTGTAGTTTTATATTGTATAAAATTACCATACTATTAAATAAATTGATCATATGTTGAAAACAAAATACTGGCAGGATGATATTAATATAGGTGAAAACTAAGTACGCAGTTTCTCAAATGCGAATGACTTAGTTGTGATGGCAGATTCGAATAAAATATTGCAATCTAATATTTAAAAAATAAATGTTTAAATGTTGGTAATCTATAGGACTTAACTACTGTGGTTATCACATCGTAGGCTTACAAACTACTTAAACTAAATTAACGTCAACACACAAACACACACACACACACACACATACACACACAGATATGCCCAAGGGAGGATTCTAATCTGCGAAGGGTAGCATGCACGCGCTCCGTAGCACGGCGCCTTAGCGCGCTCGGACATTCCACCCGATAGCAGAGGTCGAGAAATTTGCACCCCAGATCTCCTCAGAATCATCTGAGCCGCAGGTTTAATCCATCCACTCGGTTCCAAACCGCGATCGCTTCTGGAATTGACTACAAATAGCTCAGATTCCACCCCACGAGTGAGGTTTTCAGCCGTCACCAACTCCGCCAACCGCCTGTATGAACTGAGGATGACCTCTGAACCCAGCGGGCAGGAGTTATTGGCACCGACATGAACAACAATTTGCAGTCAGTTGCACCCAGTGCTCTCTATCGCCGCCAGAAGGGCCTCCTCCACATCTCGGATAAGATCCCACGGCAGAGCAAACGGTGCACACTGGCCTTCTTCCCTACCTTTCCTCTATTTCCCTAAGGGGCTCCATCACCCGCCTAACATTGGAGCTCCCGACCACTAATACACCCCTCCCACCGTGTGCCTGCTCGAACTCTGCTGAAGGAGCGGCCACATGTCCACTCACAGGCAGAACGGGGGATGCCGCTCGGCCAGCCTCCACATTGACATGTCGCCCCAAGCGACACCGCAAACGCCGTTGAACCCTGCACACCCCTTGCAGCCAGGCTGCGCAGCCAGTCGCGTGGCCAGTTGCATTGCTCGTCGTGGGGTATTCAGAGTTACGGAGCCTATTACACCAAAGCATCCGGTCGCGCAGCCTCAGTTTGGCTGCGGACTGGTTGCCACGCCCCGCGACTAGGCCGGCAGCCACTGGCGGCGGAGGGCCGTGGCGGGGCTTTGCGTCATGTGGGTCCTATTACACGGGGCAGCCAGGCTGCGCCGCCAAACCCGCCAATACCACCTGGTCAGTCAGCTGTGCACAAATATACACATATGCTCATCCTCGTACTTTTAATGAAAAAGAGACGGCGAAGGAAGAGAATGATGGATGTTGCAAGGGTGAAGGTCGGGGTGAGAGTTTAATTTTTAAAACTCACAACAACCAACTGTGAACCAAATTCCTTAACATGCAAAACACTGGAACTGTGATCGCTACTGTTTGACTCGTTTTCTAGGGTATGATATCACACGTTCGCAGCTTTCATTCCCTGCATATGATTAACAAAAAAATTCATAATAAAGTCAAGTTCATGAGAGAAAAGGGTGTACTAACTACTATTTTTGAAAACATGTGAAAGTTCACTTTATGTTGTTTATTACACCATATTTAAACCCTGTGGCTGAAAAGTCTGTACGTCGACACATTTATCAAATAAAGTTATAGCTCATGAGCCCCCAGACAAAATGAATGTTTGTCGCAAATTGTTTTCACACCATGTGCCTGTCTCAAACACCGTTTATGTTCATGCCTATGCGATGACACGCGTTACATTAACAAAACACAGTCACTTTTAGTGCTATGCACACCTTGTTCCAGCGGCTAAATATTCACCACACACAATAGCACTCGATACAACTTGGTGCAGTCTACCACGAGCAACCACACTTGGAAATTGCCACAAATAATCTATAGTCTCCACCTGCAGATCCACATGCCGACTGTCTAGAGCGACGCCGTCCGGCCAGCTACCCCACTCGCTCCCAACTCCACACTTCGTGGGCCGCGCGCTGGGCCAAAAGCCCAGCTGCCTGGTTCTTTTCCTATGTCATCAACTTCCAGTGAGCTGTTCTAACCGACTTGCCAACGTACAGCGCTCAGCCAATACATTTCTAAAACTTTACTTAAAATCAAAATAATTACACTACACATTAAACAAATTTCTTATTCGGTTTTTATATTGGTATAAACATTCCTTGCACTATTATTATAATCGTGCAATTTCTTATATCACAGATAAGTGATTTAACTGAATACTTCAAGATAAAATACACAAGATTAATTGAAAATAAAATGAGAAATAGTTAATATTTTATTTTTATAAACAAAACATTACCATGCTAGTTGTGTAACTGTCTTGTATTCATTGGTAATTTATTACTTTTCATTGTTAATTAAACATATTACGCCAGATGTGACTATATCGGCTAATGTATTGCTTATTTGTCAACAGGCTATTTTGTAATGAGGGCCTTAAAGGTTCCTAACTGCAACGTATTACTTCAAATGCAAGTAGTATTAGAATATTTTATTTCACGCTGTGCACTGCACTGCACCTGGAACTCGCCATTGTCCCTCTCTCCCCTCACCAGAAACGAACCTGGAAAATCCTAAGCTGGAACAAGCCACCAACGTCAGCCTGCTCGCTGGCCTCCCGTCAGCTACAAGCACACAGCAAATCTCAACGTTCAGATTGCTACCTATGGCCTAACTATAAATGTTGTCACCCAACTGTGTACATACATTGCTACCATAATTAATAAGATTAAAAATTGTGTAACATTTAGTGCATTGGCATGGTCAATGTTTGCAGTGAACTTCATACTGTTTAATTATCAAATGCTATTAATTACCAATATTTCTATTGGATGTAATTTCACAATGTGCGCCCTATGCTATCATTAAGGGACTCTAATGGATTGTAGTACACTCTTTTTGATGAACTGTGTTCAAACGAAAAGAAGTTTTTTAATTACTTGAGGATGTCTAAATCATCTTTCTTTGAATTACTGTAAGCTTCAGAACTGGCGTCCTAAATTGCAGAATGTTGTTCAGTTGCATATATATAATCTGCGGTATTCACTTTTGTGTCCAATAGCCGGCCGCGGTGGCCGCGGGACTGAGGCGCTTCAGTCACGGTCTGCATGGCCACTACGGTCAGGGGTTCAAATCCCCCCTCGGGCATGGATATTTGTGCCGTCCTAGTTCGTAAGTAGTTCATAAGTAGTTTGTAAGTTTAGGGACTGATGACCCCGTAGTTAAGTCCCATAGACTATACAAATATTTGAACATTTTGTCCAATAACTTCTGACACTCTTTCATGGATTCTTCCAACTTCAAGTTCTTCCCTTTTGTCATGTTTACACTTTCAGTCATTTCCACTGTGGAAATCTGCAGTTCACGCGACTGGCGATTACTGCCATAGCGTGAAGAAAACAGTGATTGTTGCCATCAGTGGCGTAGCTGACTGCACTGCTGGCCGCGTAGCCTGGCTGCCCAATATAATAGCAGCAGCGCGACCAGTGGTGCGACTGGCGGTGCAGCCTGGCTGCCTAGTGTAATAAGGCACTTAGGCCGGTAATGCACTAGGCAGCTAGGCTGCGGCAGCCAGGCTGTGGCAGCCAATGAAACAATGGTGGTGTACGGCAGGCCACGCACTGGGCAGCCAGGAATTCGTGGCTGCGGCAGCCATCAAAACGCGGCCGACTGCACGGCAGCCAGCTGGCTGCGGGCAGCCAGTAGCGAACAGCGAGCCTCACAATGAACACGTGTGGCTGCCAGCAATCTCCGCACACTTGACGAAGCAGCCAGACCTTGTTTCCTAGTTGTCATAATGTTCGACACAGAGAAATTTATTCATGAAATTCAAAGACGAAGAGAAATCTGGGATATGTCTTGTGAGCAATATAATGATCGTGATGTGAAGAGAAGGAGGTACTTAACAATTATCATATTTGTTTACAACTCACCTGAGAGTAATCAACAGTTTCTCTTCTGGCATTATACAAGCTTGCATACGAGTATCAGTACCTGTAATGGAATTTCTTATATTTTCCAGAAGGTTATCAAAAGATTCGACTGACATCCTTGTATAGTTAAAAAAGCGATCTGGGTAGTATTGAAGATCCTTGGAGTAATTTTTAAATAAAACCTTTGAGTGCCGCTCCGCAAGCAGAGGATGAATCCAATATCTCTTTTCTGCTTTGCGTTTCCTTTGAGACAACAGTTGGACGATTATCGCATCTTCCACGTCCGTGTCGCTCGGCCGATTAGGTACAACTGGCCGTCAGCTGGCTGCCACCAACTGGCTGCTCAATATTTTGGCTGCCACAGCCGGTAACGCACTAGGCAACCAGGCTGCGGCAGCCAATGAAACAATGGTGGCATATGGCAGGCCGCGCACTGGGCAGCCAGGAATTGGTGGCTGCGGCAGCCATCAAAATGCGGTCGACTGCACGGCAGCCAGCTGGCTGCGGGCAGCCAGTTGCGAACAGCGAGTCTCGCAGTGAACTTGTGTGGCTGCCAGCAATCTCCGCGCACTTGACGAAGCAGCCACACCTTGTCTCCAAGCTGTCATGATGTTCGACACAGAAATTTATTTATGAAATTCAAAGACAAAGAGAAATCCGGGATGTATCTTGTGAGCAGAAGGAGGTGGGAGGAAATCGCAAATGTAACATGTGAGGATTAAAATTAAAAGAATGAATTCGGTAAGTTATTTATTATTTATTACATAGAAAAAATTGCTTACGGCTACAATATGGAAGAAGAGGGTTTCATTGTACACTTAATACACACTAATTCACATGGAAACAACAATAGTTATATACATAATATGTAATTACTACCCCAATGCAATTCTGTTTTGCCATTCCAGTGGATTTTCATTCGTGAAGTAATCCGCAAATAAATCTCTATATGCTGATGCAGGACCTGGGGAAACTTCTGCAGGGACAAGGACATACAGTGTGTCTTCAAATTTGTAGCCATCTCTTTCTTGCACATAGTTCTGTAAAACACAGCATGTTTTTATTTTGGCAATTGCAAATTCTTCCCGAACATCCATTGGGCGATAAAAAATTTTCCATTTATTTGCCAGAATGCCAAACTTACATTCTATGAAGCGACTGGCACGTGACAGTCGGTAGTTAAAGATTCTTTTATATTTTCCAGAAGGTTATCAAAAGATTCGACATATTTGTATAGTTAAAAAAGCGATCTGGGTAGTATCGAAGATCCTTGAAGTAATTTTTAAATAAACCCTTCGAGTGCCGCTCCGCAAACAGAGGATGAATCCAATATCTCTTTTTTGCTTTGCTTTACCTTTGAGACAACAGGTGGACGATTATCGCATCTTCCACGTCCATGTCGCTCAGCCGATTGGGTACAACTGGCCGTCAGCTGGCTGCCAACGCTGGCTGCCACCAACTGGCTGCTCAATATTTTGGCTGCTGCAGCCTGGCTGCCAGAGCCTGGTTGCCGGAGCCTGGCTGCCTAGTGCGTTACCGGCCTGTAATGCACTAGGCAGCCAATGAAACAATGGTGGTATACGGCAGGCCGTGCACTGGGCAGCCAGGAATTGGTGGCTGTAGCAGCCATCAAAACGCGGCCGACTGCACGGCAGCCAGCTGGCTGCGGGCAGCCAGTGCGAACAGCAAGCCTCGCAGTGAACGCGTATGGCTGCCAGCAATCTCCGCGCACTTGACGAAGCAGCCAGACCTTGTTTCCAAGTTGTCATGATGTTCGCCACAAAGAAATTTATTCATAACATTTAAAGACAAAGAGAAATCTGGGATGTGTCTTATGAGCAATATAGTGATCGTGATGTGAAGAGAAGGAGGTGGGGGGAAATCTCAAATGTAATGTGTGAGGAGAACATGTCTGAAATTGAAAAGAATGAATTCGGTAAGTTATTTATTATTTATTACATAGAAAAAATTGCTTACAGCTACAATGAGGAAGAAAAGGGTTTCATTTTACACTTAATACACACTAATTCACATGGAAACAACAATAGTTACATACATAATATGTAATTACTACCTGAATGCATTCTGTTTTGCCATTCCAGCGGATTTTCATTCTTAAAGTAATCCGCAAATAAATGTCTATATGCTGATGCTGATTAACGAAACCCTGCTGTTGCAGGACCTGGGGAAACTTCCAGTTCTCGAGAGACATACAGTGTGCCGGCCGCAGTGGTCAAGGGGACTGCGGCGCTTCAGTCATGGTCTGCACGGCCACTATGGTCGAGGGTTCGAATTCCCTCCTTGGGCGTGGATATTTGTGCCGTCCTTAGTTGTAGCTAGTTCATAAGTAGTTTGTAAGTTTAGGGACTGATGACCCCGTAGTTAAGTCCCATAAGCTCTACAAACATTTGAACATTTGAAACTTCCTGGCAGATTAAAATTGTGTGCCGGAACCGGGACTCGTACCTGGGACCTTTGCCTTTCGCAGGCAAGCGCACTACCGTCTGTGCTATCCCGACGACTCGCGATGCCGCCTCACAACCTTACTTCTGCCAGTACCTCGCCTCCTACTTTCCAAACTTGAACATTTGATTTGAACATACAGTGTGTCTTCAAATTTGTAGCCATCTCTTTCTCGCACATAGTTATGTTCAAATGTTTGTTAAGCTTAAGGGACTTAACTACGGGGTTATCAGTCCCTAAACTTACAAACTACTTATGAACTACCTACAACTAAGGACGGCACAAATATCCATGCCCGAGGGGGGATTCGAACCCCCGACCGTAGTGGCCGTGCAGACCATGACTGTAGCGCCTCAGTCTCCTCGGCCACCGCGGCCGGCCCATAGTTATGTAAAACACAACATGTTTTTATTATGGGAATTGCAAATTATTCCCGAACATCCATTTGGCGATGAAAAATTCTCCATTTATTTGCCAGAATGCCAAACGTACATTCTATAAAGCGCCTAGCGCGAGACATTCGGTAGTTAAAGATTCTTTTTTTGTGTGTTAAACTCCTTCCGCCATAAGGACGCATTAAATTTTTAGAAATACCAAACGCTTCGTCTCCGACAATAACTTACTGCATCGGTATTCTATTATTAGATATCGGACTTTTCCCTGGGCTTTTGAAATTTTTATTTAGGAGTTTTTCATTTTTGCGTTTCCTTTGAGACAACAGGTGGACGATTATCACATCTTCCACGTCCATGTCGCTCGGCCGATTGGGTACAACTGGCCGTCAGCTGGCTGCCAACGTTGGCTGCCACCAACTGGCTGCTGAAGCCTGGCTGCCGGAGCCTGGTTGCCTAGTGCGTTACCGGCCTTAGTGCAGTGGCAAGGGCTAATTTATCAGGAAGTAAACATCTTTTCTGTCTGCCGTCGAGGAGAAAAATTCTTCCACCTTGTTGTCGGGGCGTCAGCGCGTTCAGGAGAGGCGCGAAACGCCCTTTGTTTACGACTGGCGGCTGGGAGCAGCGGGCAGCGGGGCAGCCAACAGCAACAGGAAGCAGAGCGGCAGCGGCAGCGGCTCTGGCGCCATAACTAATTCACGGCACTCTTTCAGCCCGACTTGCGCGCGACCAAACAATTGCTACTTGGCGCTGTGCGTGCGCGCGACTTGTGTGCGCGTGCATCTCTGTTTAACGCGGGGCAGGGGGCGGGCAGTTTCTGCGCGAGCCATTGTGTGCGCGAACAATGCGCGGCGAGCACAAAGCGCGCCGGGCAGGCTTTGCCGCCGTGCGGGCGGGGCGGCCCCACCTTGCTGAGCCCGGGACCCCGGCCATTCTTAAGAAGACAATTCTCCCTGCTTACACGTCATTTTTCCTCCGAGAAGAGTCTGAGCGCGTCGTTGATAATGATGGAGGAGGGGCTAATACGACGGCAGAGCGTGTTATGTCAACAACCTCTCAGAAGTAGCTTGGAGATTTTTTTTCCACTTTTTATTTTATTTACTCACTAGTCGACCCGTCAATGCTTCACAATAGGGTATTTGACTTGCATCTTCATGTTTTCGCGGCGCAATGACTGTTTAAAGTAGTTTCGGGCGTGCAGCCGCATAAAGTTTACTTCTTCTAATATTTCGGCAGAGAAACGTTCAGCCATCTTCAGAGACGAGTCGAAGACTGACGCTCCAGCACACGCTTCGTGCTTATAAACGCGCAGGCCGCGCTACTGCGTATGTGGCCACAGATACAACAAGGTGCCAAAGACGTTACTCGGCGGCAAGGAAGTACACGTATCTGTAAATTATGTCTGTGGCTGCATGGTCGATTACTGTGGAGAAATCGATGTTTTATGATCTGTGCTGTGGCGGCGTCTTTGTAAATTTATTAAAGAAAGTGTCGGATTCCATGATTTTTCTATACTGAAGCCACTGTCTCTGTTGATTAAATTCGTCCCCAAGCGAATTTCTATTGCTTCTTTCACTACTGAGTCCCAGAAAGATGAAGTGGAAGCTAAAATTTTGACGTTTTCGTACGTAATTTAATTAACAGAGACAGTGCCCGTGTACTTCCTTGCCGCCGAGTAACGTCTTTGGCGCCTTGTATCTGTGGCCGCATGCGCAGTAGCGCGGCTCGCGCGTTTATAAGCACGAAACATGTGCTGGAGCGTCAGTCTTCGACTCGTCTCTGAAGATGGCTGAACGTTTCTCAGCCGAAATATTAGAAGAAGTAAACTTTATGCGGCTGCACGCCCGAAACTACTTTGAACAGGGTATTTGACTGTTTTCTGAAATCGCTTAGATAAGCTATCTTTCAGTAGTGTGTTACGAGACTGATTTTGAAGGATGAAATGAAATACAATACCTTCTTTAGAAACAAACATTTTTAATCAGCATTAAAAAACAAGAAATAGGGTTACCAGATGTCAGTGCTCAAAAAAGAGGACACTTCCAAAGTTTTGCAAATTAGCATAAGGATCAGTGGTGGACCAAGGCTGCCGGAGGCCCGGGGTGGCGGCAGTCCACTTGGAAATACGTGTATTACTATTATTACAAAAGTAATTTTGGAGATTTGAAGCCCCCTTGGACAGGGGCACAGAACAGAAAATAAACTGCTTTCGAGATTTGGACACCCCAAAACGAGAGCTAAGAGTCAAAGTACACAAAAAGTAAATAAATAAATAAAAATAAGCTTTCGGCATATTTGAAGACCCCTCAAGGAGCGAGTCCCGGATCGGTCCACCGCAGATAGTCCACCATTGATAAGGATTACAATTTGAAATTATTAGAAGCTGATTTATCTTGTATATTTGCGTATGTAATTCCTTTATCTGGCCGCCACGCAACTTGTATTACACGCTAATGACAACCCTAATAATTTCAAATTCTCTGAAATTGTTGAAAAAGATGATAGTCTAGAAAGAAAATAATATTACAGTGTTGCAAGGTAAGTTAAATTCTATAGAGTTCTCATTGATGAGAGTCAAAAGATTGTATGTTTGCACTTTCAACTCGAAGCAGTTGTATAACTTAAAAAATAAAAAAATAGGACATTTCCCCATTTTGCAGAAAATCCGCCCGGACCAATTGTAGGGTCTAAAAAAGAGGACATGTCCCGGTAAAAGAGGACGTCTGGTAACCCCAATAATAAATAATACATACATTATTCCTTATATCCTGTGGTTCAATATCTCAACACGTATGGTGGAGAATAATGTCAAAATTCATTTTAATTTCACTTTAGGGCATTCTGGTAAACTACGTTATTTGTAGTATTGTTTGGAGCGTAAATGTAGAGATTTTTTGGGTTGTACACCATTGAGCAAGCGACGTATAATTGACCACGTGAAAATTGTGAGGGCTGTAAATGGATTTCTGCGACGTTTAATGATTGTAATAATATCACAGATCGATCGCTTGATGTAATGCGCGGAACGTCAAATCGATTTTTTAAAGAGATATATTGAAACAAACTTCTTTTTATTGCTTTATTTATTTATTCTTATATTTCCTTATTCGTATGCTTATCCTCACGGAGAAAGATCTGACGACATTGTAGCACGCATAGACCAAAGATATGGCCTGTGTCACTCACGTTTCGCTGTATGTAACCTTCCTGCTATAGAATAGCAAATGTAATCGTTGGCCTTCAGTCCGAATTTTTTTATAATTTGACGTGTTTCAAACACCATATCTTCCACCCCCTTATAGCTATCGGCATGGAACTGCTATGGTGTACAACGGGAGAGTTCGGACAACAATTACACACACAGACCATTCGTTTGCGTTCTTTAGTTTTCGCTGCAGAGCGAAATATTGCCACACACACGTAAAATTTTATATACACCGATAACTTTCCATTCCAATATTAACAACCCTCAAGCAACAATGCAACCAATAAAACCATTTTCAAAGAGTAAATATAATTTTCAAATAGTAATTATTGTTCCGCATTTCTCGTTATATTCTTCAAATTACGAAATATCTATCAGATCGCTATAAAATTGTGCCTAAAACCTTTGTCAGGTATAAATTAGTAACTGTACAAATATTTAAGTCTCTCCGTCTTGTCGTTCTGACGTGATAAACATATACCGAACAGACATTCACATTAATATATATATATAAATTGCTATCTGATCCCTATAAAACCATGTCTAAAGCCTTCCCCGGTTAGACATTAGTAACTGTACAAATATTTAGCTCTTTATGTCTTTTGGTTCAGACGTGATAAACGTACACCGAACGGACACTAACATTTATAGATATAGATTATGATGCGAACATGCTTCTTTACCTCGTGAATTTCAGTAGATTAAACATAAAAACGAAATGAAATTCAAGTAATTTGAAAACCCGCTAAAACGCTGCATTTGAGTCGCGTGATGGTTGTGACGTCAGAAACCACGCTGCTGCAGCTGCTCTCGTAAGATACACATGATGTATTTTATTTTTTGGGCATTCATGTTCGAAAAATGACTTAAAAATATTGCTTTTGCAAAAATTGTTTTTGCAAGTCAGAAAAATTAGAGGATGCGCAAAATATAGTTGACACTCGATCGATGAGGTCCAAATGAAGTAGCGACCACTCCATGTGTTTATGGGGATCATTTTGATGTAAGTAAACACTTGATAATATTCCATTAGTTCACTTTAAGTATCATTCTCTTCTACTGCTAAGGTGTATTACTGTGTGCAGGTTAATGAGCTGACGTTCACATTTCCGAATTAAAATTTTATAATGTTACACGCCTAGGATTTATGTCTAATTAAAGCCGTTTCCTAATATATTTTGTGAAATTACAACATGAATATTGGTTTAGCCAACTATAAAGTATAGCACTGATTATTCATCTCGAGTAAGTGCACTTTTATCGAAAGCAGACCTTATTTAAACAACCGCTTCAATAATGGGTAATCCTTTTATACATCGACAACGCTCTTTTGGTTACGTTACTACAACATACACTGTCGTAAAATACATATATGGGAGATGTCTTTAATGCACCGGTTCATTTAGCCTTTAAACTTTCGTAATATGCAAGTGTAAATACACTTAAAAGTGTTTCCCAAAATGCGTTTATTTAGAGATATTGTATAAATATACACAAGACATTTCGCTGTACTTCAAAGGTTTTGATGTTATATCTTGCTACAAGTATTGAAGTAGCTGGAAATAAAATTAGTTCCTTAACTGTTTGCTTTACTGGGTTAAATTTTACCAACCATACAGGCGGCCTCCTGTGATAATGTTGGCAACAGATGCTGAATAGCGAGAATCATGAGACGTCGTCATTAGCCAATCGTGTGACAACGCAAATGTTTTGTAATGATACCTTTCCTTTACGAGGGCAATTACTTTTACTGACCGGACAAGGGTACATACAAAAATCAGTCAATCATAGAGCAGGAACATCATTGTTTATTTACTTCATGGTCTGTACGAAACACTAATCGAGTCATTCTATGTGTCCGAACATCTTTGCAAAGATATTATATCGTGTTGATGGTGTTGGCAACATAATCACTCGAGGCAGCCTGGATAGAAGTCAAAATTTTACCCTCTACTGCGTAATATGTGACTGCAGAGTAAGTCTGCTGACACCAAGTAGGGTACTTATTTCCATTTGCCTAAAATATCTCTAGCAATAATTAGCTTTACAATGTAGGAATGCGTTCCTTACAATTCAGTCTTCAGGTTGTTTTATTTCTAGCACGTAAAGATTTATATTGTTTTTGAAGAATGAAGATACCATCAATGCATCAACTTTAGGGACGTTTCCGCTGTCAGCCTACACATAATTCTTTTCCATTGTAGCATAAAAGCTGTAAAGGCGTTTACATCACGGAAAAAGTAAACTTTACGCTGAGAAATTAACCCGCGAGAACTCGCCCCTTTAAAAGTTACGCGATCGATCGCGTGTATAGCATTTTTCTGACAGTCAAAGAACGGTTTGTAATGTACTTAATATGTCTAACTAAGTATTTCTAATTGCGTTTATAAGAAAACACAAATATTTGACTATTTAAAATTGGTAAAATTACGATTGTTTTAAAATTGCTATGAGCAAATGCTCACGCGCGAGTCCTCACGGGTTAAGGAAACGCTAAAAACGATACAGCTCCGTTCTCTAGTTGCCACATCCTACTGGTCTGTGACGTCACCAGTCCTTCGGCCAATAACAGAGCGTTTTCGATCACGTGAACTAATCGTGAAATTTAATGGTTTTTAAGCTTGAATTACTTAAAAATAACACATGTTTTGTAAGAATAATGAGCGAAAATGCTATCTGAATGTTATAATCATTCAGAATAACAACAATTCCAACAATATTTTAACACAGGAAAATACCCTATTGCTAATATGTACGTACTCTCGCTTTGAACGTCGAATGTGCAACATTTTATCGCAATCAGATGAATGGGATTGATATTAAATAGAAAAATCTCTTTGTATTTTTTCTGCATATTTCAATTTTGAGGGAAACGTTTCGGACATTTTATTTCATAAGAACTGTACTCTTGCTTTCAACGCTAAATATGAAAAATTGTACCGCAGACGAATGATATTGATATCTCATAAAAAAAAAAGCTCTTTCAATTTCTCGTGAATTTTCCAATTTTCGGAATAACTTTCCCAAATTTTTCGTTCATAACAGTCGTCACCTTTCGTTGAACGTCAAATGATCTAAATTTCTTCGAAATCGGATGAACGGTTCCCAACTTATAGTGTTTAGTACATTTATAATCACTTGGATAAAGGAACTTGGTTCGAAATTTGCGACTTTCCTTTTTAACTGTCCCTTTTTTTACCTACAACTTTTCCAAGACCATAATGAACAATGCAAAAACAGAATTATCCCACTCCATCGTGCGAATAGTTAGTTATAGTGCTGAATTAAATCGAAAAGACATTGGAAAACGCACTTTCAGTGTCTCTAAAATTTTCCGGTAGATTTTCCAAAAACTTTATTTCATACAAACCTTGTCCTGTGAAGCTTCAGGCGTTGTTTCAATTTCCGGAAGTCAATTAAATAACATCTGCAACTGGCACATTACTAAAATCCCGCAAATTATTATTCTGATTTTGCTTCCTTACATTTTGCAGTTTAGTGTCGAGCCGTACACAAGTGATGCTCTTACAACCATGCTGCAATTGATTTTTATTCATAGAAAATATCGCTTTCGGTTTTTCCTAACTTTTCCTACTTTCTTGGCGACTTTTCCAAATTTTTATTTGATGAGGACCTGTCTCTTGCTTTCAACATGGAATGTACAAAATTTTATCGCATTTGGACGAACGGTATTAATAAATCACTGGAAAAAGCTGTTTCAGTTTTTCCCGGTTTTCCTCTTTTCCAGACAACTTTTCTATATTTTATCACCATTTAAACCGTCCCTATACTTACACGAATATTTCAAAACTGAAATTTGCCAAATCGGTTCAGCTGTTGTCGAGTTTTAGCGAGAGTAACGAATAGCAATTCATTTATATATATATATATATATATATATATATATATATAGATTTATTTAACATGGCAAGATTGGGGACATAAAGCCCTCTCTTACACCTAACCATTTCCAATAATACAGCAGTTACACTAAATCTACCAATCAGTACAGGTAATAAAAGGACACACACACAGTTCGTACTTGATATATAAGAAATATGACAAGTATTACAATTTGGAAAGATTCTAATTATGGCCATGGCCGTATATAAATCTTTCCTCTGGGAGAGGGGGGGGGGGTATTCAGAGTCCTCACACAGTTGACACGTGCCAAAGCTGTTGTGATGCCGCCGCCCCCCCCCCTCCCCGATTAAACTAACTTACGATTTTTTCTAAGAATTTGGAAGATGTGGTGAGTAGTTGTAAAAGAATGAAGTATTATTGAAAAAGATTGTAGACACGAAGAACAGTCTTTTCTGTTATACCTTGCAAATGACGGACGTTCACCTCACGAAATCTACGACTTATAAACTATCGCCTCAGAAAACGTAAGCTACAAGCAAGCTTTACAAGTTACA
Source organism: Locusta migratoria (assembly GCA_026315105.1). Taxonomy (NCBI): domain Eukaryota; kingdom Metazoa; phylum Arthropoda; class Insecta; order Orthoptera; family Acrididae; genus Locusta; species Locusta migratoria. The sequence goes on along the minus strand of CM048744.1, from coordinate 882,894,570 downwards.
AACTGGCGTAGAACGTGGAAACAAGTCGCCACAGAATGAAGCCAAATACAACAACAGGAGCCAAGTTACAATATATTCTTAATACATTACTCGTCATACTTTCTTTAGTATAAAATGATGAGAGTTGTAACTTTTTTATCGCCAACAGACGAATTTACGACGGCAGCGGGCATCGAAATAATGGGGCAAGTTATAAATTTGGGACCAGCCGGGATTGGAATGTGGGTACTGCTGCTTACTGGATGTTCTCGCTTGACCACTGAGCCACAAGGAACACACGGAAACCGCAATCGAACGGACTACTTCTGGTTGCCTCCTGCCAGATGCAAAATCTCAACTTCGGCCACTATCATAATGCCACTGCGCATTATTTCTCTTTGCCCACTACTCTGGTGAGAATGTATTACACTTCATTTGTTATTAAATTTTTTCAACATTTTATTTTGCATATCAATATAGTTTTCTTCTTCCTGAAAAAAGTATTTTATGAAATAGTATTTTCCTACGATATATTCATCCCAGATGAAATATCAACAATTCTTCGAACCTCCATTAAATGACAGTAGAACCATATGAAGATTTATTTCTTTACACTTGTGTACCAACTTTCAGAGTGAAAATATCGAAAGAAATGAAACAAATTACTCGATATTAAATTCTGAACAACTTACCCTTGAATTTTTTCCGATCCGACCCATAATAGTCGACATAGGACATAGGGATGCCCTATGTCAGCGTCCAGTTACTTCGCCAAAGGTTCTAGTAGCTGTCGACCAACAAATACGTCTGTAAATTTTGTGCCGATCGATTGCGATATAAAAAGTGGGAACACGTTACAAACACATGGTGTGAATCTGCTGTTACTTTTATCTCTGTGAAATACAATAGGTTACGGAAGAAAGTATAAGAGAGGCATCTCTTGAAGTTCGTTAATTCAGGTTTCGTATGGGATGAACAGTTAGGGCGTTTTGTGCAATGAAATTTCTGGCCGTCAAAAGATAATCGCAAACGATTCACTTTCAGTGTTACCAAACTACAGAAGGCGAATTTAAAATATGTTTGTACTTCTATCGGACCAAACTGAGTGGTCATCAATCCGTAACTTACAAATTACTTAAACTAAGGTAAGCTAACCTAAGGACAACACATACACAAACCCATGCCCCAGGGAGGACTCGAATCTCCGTCGGCGAGAAACCGCGCGCTCCGCAGCGAGGCGCCTTAGACCGCTACGCTGCTCCACCGCGAAAAGGCGAATTTTAGCAAACCAACACAATAACGGAGGGATGCAAGGTGTGAGACATACTCCACGTGTCACGGAGCAGCGAGATCGTTTGAAAGAAAAACATTCGCCAACACTGAGCTCCTAAAGTTACGGATATTTCAAATGTTCCAAGAAAATATCACGGATGCGTATCCCAAAGCGTGGGCAGAACAATTTCATTGTGTGTGCCTCACGAAGTTGTCTGGTACATGCACAACTGCATTATGGCGGCGTTTCTGTATCTCTGAAAATAAAAAGGTTAAAATTAAAAAATTAAGCCTCAAGCGTTGTTTCAATTTCAGGAAGTCAATTAAATAACATCTGCAACTGGCACATTACTAAAATTCCTCAAATTATTATTGTGATTTTGTTTCCTTACATCTTGCAGTTTAGTGTTTAGCGCACTAAGTACAGCTTAATCTAAAAGGTAATGCCTCTGGTAGTTTTATTTCCCAAGAGAAATGTGAATATTTCGTACTTTTGCATGTTAACTGAAATAGGACGCATAGTGGGGGGAAAATGTGAAAGTATAGACTATGCTGTGCCTCACGAAAGGAAGCTGGAGTACCTGCCTTGTTTCCTAAAAAAAAAAAAAAAAAAAAAAAAAAAAAAAAGGAAAATAAAAAACTGTGGTCCGTAATTTAGTTTTACGGCGTGGCGGGACTTGCATGTGAAACTTAATTACTGTTCCCTTATACTTTTTCACGCGGTTTCCTCTGCCCTGCGGCTGAATAGCGGCACAGCGGTGTCCGCTTCCGACACACCCACACACATACACACACACACACACACCCACACATGCACCTACACGCAAACTCACGCACAAAAAAGCGTTCACCAGCGTAAGCTTTAACTTTTACACAACCGTCGGCAACAAATTACAAGTACTTTACCGCGTGGTCCTCAGCTACTTCTGGCTATCGTTTGGCACATTTCATTGTGTAGGGCAGCAATCAGTGCTCATCATCTCTACTGGACGAATGTAGTACATCTCATTTAATTTGACACATTTGTCTCCTCTTATATATGGGGTGGTTGTAATTAAACTGAAGCCACTCACAGAGTTTCTGTCTTTTTCCTGAGTAACCAGTCTGATCACTTGTTCGACGCGGTCCACCATTAATTCCTCTTTGGCAACATTTCATTCCAGAGTAGGGCTTGCAACCTACGTCTTCACTAATGTGAATACAGTTTTTCGCTCTACAGCTCTCTTAGACTAATGGAGGCTACTCCCTGAAGTCTTCTTCTTGTGACTTTTTTCCATATGGTCCGTAATCGTCGATTGTACGGTGAAGATTCTCCCTCATTCTTTATCAAACCATTTCATGTAATTTTCAACATTTTTCTGCTTCGACATTTCCATTGACCACGTACAAAGCCATGTTCAAAATATGCATACCCTAAATTTTGTTCTTCATACTAACAAGGAAAGTACATGGACTCGAACAAACATACACTGCAATCATACACTGTAGATATAATTGTAGACCCCATACGTAATGCAGATATTTTAACTATAACCTATGTAGTAATATTCGTACATATTCTCTAGCGTATTGTCATCAAAAGCCGTGATGATAGTTGCAACTTTAACTGTCTTGTCGAAAGACTGTTGGTATTCAATGGCACTGCTTCCATCGCCTCTTCCCGCACTTACTGTAGCAATAACGCTTGCAAGGAGTTGTTTGTCATTATCATCCCTATTATCATCATTATGTGTTAGTGTTACAACAGTATCTAACTTATGCTCATATTTCCGTACCATAACCGATACGAGAAAGCATGCGAATGATTCATTTTCTACACTAATACCATCTTCACGAAGAAGGGTTCTTCGTAACTTCATCCCAACTAATCGCAATACATTAGCAGGATTGATTACCAATCGCCGCCCCATCTGACGCTTCACCACACAAATAACGTCACAAAACGCAACTTCGAAGGCACATTGCACCGTCCCTACTGGCGAATGACAGGTCAAAGTGCAATGTGGCAAGGCACACGCAGAGGCCTCTGACGACTGCAGAGTTTTGCAGATGTGGAGTATCACTAATATAATAAGGGATCTTTACATTATCTCTCATACGATTTTGGTGTATATGTGTTTGTTCTAGCCCAAGTACTTTCCTTGTAAGTTCTATGTTTGATACCGGTAGAGTCCTCTTGGCTCTGAATGCCGTCTTAGCCTGTACCAATGTGCCTTTTTCATCTCCTCCTCGCTGCGTCCGTAGTAGGTTATCTTATTTCCATGGTAGTGTGTGGGTACATAACTATGAATGAAGATATATGTTGTCTTTATTAGTAGAGTTAATTTATTATTTTTCATGTTAGTGATATATGAAATCATATTTTAATTTGTACTGACTAGTCACCCGTGCGAATAATTCGCACTCTATCCTGATCGATCACAGATAGGGAAGATAGTAATGGAGAAAAGGCAGATGCAAGTAAATATATATAAAATAAAGTTTTAATATTAGTAACAAATATTAGTTTCATTGTAAGAAAATTTATGTAATAAAATACAATATGATTAATTGTGAAACATAAAAAATCATATACTTATATTTTAATGTTTCTTCCATTTTTTTAAACTTGTTTATTTTACAAAACTTCTTTGAAAACAATGTTAGCACTGCTCAACGCGTACTTGAACAAAGTGAACAATTTCAACAACTGTTGTGCATCGACACTAGAAACAGAAATAATGTGATAAACTTGGCTTGCGTAAAGAATTTAAACAAGTGCAATAGCTGTCGATCCCGTTAGTTAAATATATTTGGGTGTTTTTCGTCGTTACATCGATTTGTATAACCGAAATCGTGTGATAAACTATAGTTGCATCAGAGAAGGTCTTTGGCTTGGATAAAGAATCTAAACGACCCTAAAAAGCTTTCGTTTATGTTAGTTAGACTGTCAATACATGGCACCTTCCACATTGCTTTGACATCAGCGGCTCAAAGTAAGTTTATACTCGGCATGGTGGCTATTGCGAGCAACAGTAAATACATGTCCCATTTACGATCGTTCGTCGGGTATCAGATTGTACGAACAGTACAATTTTTTTTTGTGAAGACTATAACTTCAAAGTAACTGTGTATTTTTCATCATTGGCGGAGAACGAAACTTTGAGAAAGATACCTCAATCATTAATTTTGGATAAGTAATGCGGGAGATATGGCGTACCCACAAAAAATCACCGATGAGAAATAATATATATATATATATATATATATATATATATATATATATATATATATATATATATATATATATATAATGATGATTTGTTTATTTCTTTATTCTTTATCTTGGTTAAAGTATTCCACTCGGCTTTTCTTGGCAAAGTAAATAGAAAATAGTCAACTAGTGGAGAGAAGAATACAACAGCCAAGAAGTAACGCAATATACCGAGTGATCAAAAAGTCATTATGAATATGAAAACTTAATAAATCACGGAATAAGTAGATAGAGCGGTAAAAATTGACACACATGCTTGAAATGAAATGGGGTTTTATTAGAACAAAAAAATCTGATCAGAAAAGCAATAATTAGCATCACAAATTAAGACAAAGGAAAGGAAATGCTCAATATGTTCACCATCATTCCTCAACAATAGCTGTAGTCGAGGACTAATGTTGTGAACAACACTGTAAAGCATGTCCGGAGTTATGGTGAGGCATTGGCGTCGGATGTTATCTTTCAGCATCCCTACAGATGTCTGTCGATCACGATACACTTGCGATTCCACGTAACCGCAAAGACAATAATCGCACGGACTAAGGCCTGGAGGTCTGGGTGGCTAAGCATGACGAAAGTGGTGGTTGAGCACACGATCATCACCAAACGGCTCGCGCAATAGATCTTTCACGCGTCTAGCAATTTTTTTTTGTTCTAATAAATCCCATGTCATTCCAAGCATGTGTGTCAATTTTTACCTCTCTATCTAGATTATTCCGTGATTTATTAAGTTTTCAAATTTATACTGACTATATCACCTGGTATATTCTCTGGTGTTACTGTAGAGTTGTTAACGCTAAGAGAAAATAGGGTATGTTGGATTGTATCCACGTTAAATGTTGCTTTTGTAACGACGCAGTAAAAATCAAAATCTTACTGGACTTACTGTAGCAGCGCGCTCCATTAGAAGTTGAACTCGTCACAGGAAGAGTAACTGTGGAAGATGCCGGGATTCCAGACCAGCGACATGCATCCGATAAACCAAGAAGAAAGGGAATCTTGGCAGTGGCAGAATTCCTCAACTTCCTCTGCGTTAAGTGTCGCTGTAGTTTAATTTCTCGTTTTGTCCTGGCCTGCCGGATCGCCAGATTTGTCGACATTATGGTGAAACGGTTGGAGCACTGTGACTCAATGCCAATCAACAGAGTCAATCTTTGGAATCAGGTGAATGCAAGGTGGATGGCTATTCCACAGGACATGTTTCATGCCTGATACGCGTCAACGCCTTCACGCGTAAAACAAATTATCAGGACTTATAGCGAAGCCTATGCTCACCAGTAACAGGGCACGTGCTGAACCACACTGCTACGCAGGAGTTTTTCGTGCAGCTGAGAACTATGATTCTGTTTTGTTCGCTTTAATACTTTGATGGTACAGAGAAAAAAAAATAAAAAATTAGAAAGGAAAAAGAAAATAGAAAAAAAGGAAAACTTAATGTAACAGCTGAAAAATCAAATGGAACGTCGCCTCTTCGAGTTAGATTCATATTTTATACACTGCTATATCGTTCATCCAAAAGCCATTAAATTCCGTCTGCGGCGCGCCAGCCACAATCTGTACGGACAGTACGGTGGGGGTTTTTGTATTTTGGCACTGTTTACAAAATAACTCGCACGGTGCATGACAGAGTTCGATACCAATCCACAGTTTCCTTCAGAACTTCATTAAATATTTCATTTGACAAGCAAAACAAAAGAAACATGACAAGATTTCGTATAGTGATTGGTAGTGGGTACTTTACTCCAGGCTTTACCTCATTCGACCGATAACCATAAATGTGTCAGGTATTGTAATTTTTCACAGACGGCATAAGGAGGGTAGGATACAGGAGGAGTTGGCAGACATTGGGGGAGTTAATAGCACAGGTAGGGGGATGGATAGGTAGATACTAGGAGAAAAATGATGAGGAGAATGAGGACGAGGAAGAGGATGGTGATGCTGTTGTATGGCAGGGTGTCGTCATTAATTGACTATAATAGGGTGCATGATAAAATAGGTAAAATTTCTATTTTGTAAAGAATGGCAGCCAGAAATGTAGAAAAATGTGAAGTGGCGCACACGAGTAGGGAAAACAGTCCCATAATACAACATTAGTAGTGAGCGTCTTGGTACAGTCGCGTCGTTAAAATACCTGGGCGTGGCATTGCAGAGCGCTGTGAACTGGAACGAACGTGTAAGGTCAGTTTTAAGTTAGGCAGACAGCCTACTTCGGTGTAATGGGAGAATTTTGGGAAGATATACTTCATCTGCAAAGGAGATCGAGTGTAAATCGCTTGTACGACCTCATCTTGAGTATTGCTCAAATATTTGGGACCCGCAGCAGATCAGTTTAAAGGAAGACATGGAAGCAGTTCAGAGGCGATTAGCTAGGTTCGTCAATGGCAGGTTCGACCAATGCGCTAGCTCCGGGAACTGAAATGGAAATCGCTGGAGCAAAGACCACGTTCTTTTCTAGAAATTCTGTTCAGGAAATTTAGAGGGCCTGCTTTTGAACTACTTACATTTCGCGTAAATATCACGAAAGCAAGAGAAATTAGGGCTGGTACAAAGGGGTATAATTCATTTTTCCCTCGTTCTATTTGGAAGTGGAATGGGAAAGGGAGTGGTGGTACGGTGTACCCTCCGCCACCCACCTTGCGGTGGATTGTAGAGTATATATGTAGATGTAAAGGGAGAGGCAGAGGAGTACGACGGCGGCAGCGGTGGCGAAGAAAAGGCAGAGTCAGAGGAGGGAGGACGAAATGGACAGAGGAAGGCGAGGGGTAGTACATGGACTAAATGACTATTGGAAGAAATGAACACTCGAGGAACGTTGGGTTTACGGTTAGCTACAATGAGATTCCTGTCACGCAGGAACACAGATGGAGAAAGTTGTGGATAGTTTATCCAGGACGTTTATCCAGTTCTCATGTATATTTAACCATAGCGAAGCATTGGCGGGTTAATTAATTTCATACAATTCAAAATGTTTCGCATCTTGCGCCAATGTACTATAATAAGCGGATAATTACATCCAGGACAAAGTCGGCAATTAACGCTCGTCTTCTGTAAATGGAGGACGTCCAGTTACGTTTTATTTGTGAGCTATCTGAGACGATGCAGGTCACTACAATGCATTTCACAAATGAGCAGCGTTACATGTAATTTCGTTTTATAGTTTCCAAATGACAAGCCAAGATCGCAAACTAACAATTTATTAAGTGACGACCGGTTTCGGTGCACTGTGTCACCATCATCTGGTCATATATATATATATATATATATATATATATATATATATATATATATATATATATATATATATATATTATAATCTGGTTATCTTGTTAAAAAATTGGGTATAAAATAACAAGTGCAACATTGCACTTAGTCACTATATGTAAAAAAAAAAAAAAAAAAAAAAAACATAAGTTAAAAACATGACAGCTTACAAAATACTTCAGTGAGATTCCTGTCAGGCAGGAAAATACTTCAGTATTTTGTAAGCTGTCAGTTTTTAACTTATGTTTCTTTAATATATAGTGACTAAGTGCAATGTTGCACTTGTTATTTTATACCCAATTTTTTAACAAGATGACCAGATTATAATATATATATATGACCAGATGATGGTGACACAGTGCACCGAAACCAGTCGTCACTTAATAAATTGTTCGTTTGCGATCTTGGATTGTCATTTCGAAACTATAAAACGAATTGATCGCCTCCAGACCAGACGATGTCAGGTAATCTTAACATGTATTTTCGCTAACATTGAAAGCATCCCCTAAAGGCTCTCATAATGCTCACACAAGTTGGGTTAAAAAATACGTTCAGCCACCGTAAACAAGAGAGACATAGTCCGGAAGTGATAAGAATTACGACGTCTCCATCGGAGAAGGTGCGGTAGCCCTTCTACTCGCCTTTATGGACGGCTGATTCGTCTCGTCAGTGCGGTCGCAGGCGGAGAGTTTAGCGTGCCCCTTGCCCGCCCCGCGCAGACCAATCCACCCACCCTCCGCGAAAGAGCGCGCGGGCCTTTCATATTCGCATTAAACTTATGCACGGAAAGCAGTTCCAACTCTGGCCTACAGATTCCCTCCGCTCAATGTGAGATTCGCATCCCTCATGCGCAGCAAACTTTCGCATTTCGCGCCAGAATAATTTATTTTCTCTCTGACTTTTATGTATGAAGAAGGGCAATATTTTCCAGTCAGCACGAAAACCGCTCTCTTCTTCTTCTCCCTTTTTTCCGCTTTGTCCCCGCTCCTTCTTCCCACAGAAACGTAAAATTCAGAGTGACTGGCCGCGGGAATTTGAAGTTTCCTGTCGTGGACGTGTGCGTCGCGAATAGCGGTTATTACGAATTCATTTCACGGTGGTTGAGAAAGTTTTATTTATAATTTTACGATGCCAGCCTTTCACTGACTTGCAGACGTTTAAAGGAACTGAAGATGCGCTGGACTATATATTATGTTAACAATACGTCAGAGACCTGAGGCGTGTATTGATAATCCCAGTTGTTTTTATGAAAATAATTTTTCTGGCAACTTTATACTAAAATATCTGTATTTATTGCATGAATACGCACGATCAGTCCCACAGCATTCCGTAAACTAAATTATACAATATTCCATTCTCGAAGGGACTCTGTAGGATATCGAACTATTTATGTAACTTCTACGATACTACCAGTTGCGTTGTAACACAGGATGCAGAAATGCCATTCTGCAGTCCCCATTTTCCCTTAACTTTTGATATGACATATGTTTTATTCAGCAAAACTATCCAGCACATGCCAGCATGTATTTCTTTTAAAATAAAAATTAATGAAACTGCTAAAATTAATACGAATTTACAAGTCCATTATGAGTTTTAGGGTGTTATATATTCGTACAAAAGAAGTAAAAGAAACAAAGTACGCACGTCACTCTCAAGTGTAGGCCTAAGACTGAAAGAGCTTCTGTTAGTAAACACGATGAATGAATTTCCCAAAAGACGCAGAATCGCAATCAAATTTAGACCATTCACACGAATCCGCGCTTGCACCCGTTTCGGAAAGATAGTAGTTTGCGGACCTGCAACAGCAGCAATTGACATTACACCATTTCGCCCACTTGATACTTTCCTCCCCAAATTTCCACTATGTAATGTCTGTATTTGTTCAAATATTAGCAACACAATCTGCAACAGTGTATTCTCCATCTTTAGAGGCCCCTATAGTCACCTCTAAAGCGGTTCATCATTGGGAATTTCAACTACCATGGACCTATGGCAGCTCCAAGAAGCAGTGTTAAAGAAATATTGAGGAATTAAAATAGAATGGCAATAACAGTTGAAAACAATGACAAAAGTAAATAATACATCCATTTTATTCAAGTGAGTATACAAATTGTTTTCATCTTTAATTTGAGTAATTTTACATCATCTTCCTATGTACACACAAAAAACACAACAATAATTTTATCTAAAATTAATGTTTAATTTGAACATAACGACAGTTGGAAATGTAACAGGGACATTAATGTTTCTGTTAAAATTTTGGTTTTGAATAATAGGTAAAAATTAAAATAACATAGATATTTCAACATACTAATTACTATTATAAAATAATTAATGATGGAAGAATGAAGTCTTCCTTAGCAATTAAATTTAATTATGTTACATGAAATACTGATGTGCTCTTTAGCCTCATCAGGTAGCTCCCCAACATCAAATTACTCACCAAGACCAGGTCTCCAATACTGTCTGACAGTATTCTTGCAAAATATAAGTTCGTTAATTTCCATTAAAAGATATCAACAGTGATTTTGTAAAAGTATGGTCACATATTAAGGTTTTTTATGGTTTTACCACAACATCTTTAGGTATCTAAGATGATTTTTCTTCCATCAAGGATTTACTCTTCTTGCAGATACTTTTTCCAGATTCTATGTATTATAACTTTCTTCACCTTGAGCCCCTTGACGTTTCTTTTCAATTAATTGTCGTTTTCAAGGTTTAAATGGAAATTGCCATATAGTAGTTTCTTAACATCATTAATAGAGATCTTCCAGTCACCTTTGTACATCTGATCGAAGTTGGAGGGTAATACCAAAGTTTCTGATAACATAGTAGTAGTCACTTTGGTTGACAATAGTGCTTTTTGAGCGTCGTTCCTTTTCACCCAAGCTATGCCACGTGTGTGGATCCACTTAGTCTAAGGCAAGATGCTACGGGCTGGAATGGCGCTCCCACCATAGGTTCGATCCTATCTTCTTAAATTACGTTAGTTTCAGTAATTTGTAAGTCTAGGGTATGATGATAATAGGAGATTAGACCTGGACGTAAGAAAAATTAATTTAAAAAAATCCGACCAAATATGCGATCTGGAGGAATGTATATGAATATCTGACAAATTTAAAAATAAGATTGACATTTTCACGTTTGGTGGACAATTTAGAGCAAACCTTGCCAATCACAACCATCGGCGAGTAACTTCTCTGCATGTGTATTTCACATATTTGTATTCACAGCCCATGACAAGCAGCTGATACAATTTGACATGAAACTTGGTAAATTCATTTTCTTAGCCTGTATAGTAAATCGCATTGTTGTGTTTCTGGGTACCATGATGTGTCCCTCATAAATAGTGAAATACAGTAATATTAGACAAATACAATGAAGACGTATTTCCCTAACAAGAAGAAAATGTTTAAATGGTAATCTAAATACTCATACCATTTGACATCTGAAGACCACAGAAAGCATATGATATAAGGAAAATAGACTTCAAAACAAAACAAAAAAGTCAAACTTAGTGCAACGCATCAAGACCTATGCTGAGAAAATGTGAATCAGACAAGAAAGAAGTGACAAATTCGTCATAAAGAGAAACTAAATTAAGAAATGTAACTACCACATCTGCACCTTAGCAAGTTACTATGTTATTTGTTAATGTTGTTTATTTTATAGAGTATCATTTTGTTTACTGCAATGAATATGTTTGTTATAAGAAAAACTTGAAGAAACCTTTAAAACAAAGATAAGACAAGAAAATTCAAACATGGAATACAATTCCACATTGACATTTGACATTTGACACAAGTATTAAGAACGTAACAGATATTCAGTCTGCTGTCACTGAAACAAATTTACTGAAAATGGATTGCAAAATACTATCCGTCCAAATTTTTACAGCTATTCTATCAACATTTAATAGCAAACACAAAGGAGGAAATTGCCTATGCAGAATTATGAATTAGAAAACTGAATGAGCTTGCCTGGTTAGCTGGAATAATGTAAACACAGTTAAACCAGAATAAACCCACTATAGGCAAACCATAGGAAAAAAACACTTAGCAGAATGAACCAAAAACTGATAGATAATCAAGCTATATCCAATAAATCTGACAAAGGCAATAGTCTAGTCATAATGACGAGAAAATAATTATACAAAAAAATCATTACGTTCTTTGAAAAAGTGACACAGAATCCAACACATAAATATGCTGCACAAATTAAATACCTATAAAAATTGCAATGTGATGTAACCTGACTTTGAAAAGAAATCAACAATCATAATGAACTCACGTAAACCAACCTTAAGAGATATGCCTAGGGAACATAAACTTTTAATTCCTACACAGTCTGTAGTAAATTGTATAAACTGCCCAACATTACCAGCAAAAGATTAAAAGGAATCCTAACAAAGTCATATATCTTCAACAAAAAATACACATTAAAAAATTGGCTTTTAAAATAAGAAACATCATTATCCCACTAAACTCTAGATTTGTTTTACCAGATATCAAACCCTTATACACCAATATTCCAATAGAAGAAACAATCATAAACATAAATGAAAATCTCTTACAATGCAGGAAAATTTCTAATGTGGAAACGAATGAAATTATTAATCTCCTAACAATCATCTTACCACAGAACTGTTACAAATTCAATAACAAAATTTATACTGAAGCAGACGTTGTAGCCATGGGAAGTGACATCGAAAATACATAAGGAGGCATCTTTCTAAATAACCTATAAGTTATGTTATATCTGAGGAACAAATTGTAAAACAAATTATTAATTACTGCCATTATGTATATAATACACTGATGCTTATAAATGGAAACAATGAAGACACACATAAATTTATCACCTATATAACTACCTACACCCTAATACAAAACACACAACTGAACAAGAAATAAATAATTAAATAGATTTTTGACCTATCTGTTACTAAAAGTAACAACCAACACAGCTTCGAAATGTACTGAAAGCCTACAACCACATATTGTATCATAAGTGCTGTCTCATGTAATGCCACGTCATATAAATTAGAATTTTTCAACGTAGTGATTTAGAGGCTAATCAAGGTACCTCTAAATAAAGCAACAGTTGATAAAGAACTTGAATTACTTCAATACATAGCATACAAAAATAACTTTAATTCCGAGATTAGCACTCAGTTGTATAAAAAACAAATCTACCTACTTAGAGAAGATAGAATACATACTAAATTTAAATACTTACTCACAACATATTACGCTAAAATATCCAATAAAATGACGAACTTTCCAAAAACACCAGAATTAAATTTATCATTCACTTTAATAACCATTTACGAACAAAAGTAAACTTCAAAACCGTCAGACATTTCCCATATTTAGAACCAGTAATTTACAAAATCACATGTAACAACTGTAATAGTTTTTACATTGATCAGATGCGACGTAATTGCCTCACAAGAATTCACAAACAATTGAGAATAATTGAAAATAACCAATAAAGTTTCTATACACATCTAAGAAACGGTAAACAATCATCCTAAATGCACTAAAGAAATTACATAAAATACCGAAAGGATTGGAAATAAATAATCTGGAGAAATTAGAAATATGTATTCACACTAAAAATTATCCAGAATGAAATACTCCAAGATTGACTCTCATTCAACATTACACACTGTACAAAAGTCTTGAACAATATCTTTCTGAAAAGGATGTTCATGGTGTTGGGTGTGAGAAGTTTACATTTTTTACTGAAGGTAATTTTTGCTTCACATATTCTATTTTGAAAGTCTCGTTAATATTTAGCATCTGAAGTGACGTTGCGACTGAGGTATGTAAATTCATTGATGTACTGAAGGGGTGCACCATCGAACATGATACTTGCATGAGTTTCTTACCTGTTTATCGTTAAAATTTTAGTTTTGCTTCTGTTGATCTTCACTCCACACTTGCTAAGCGTTGATTTATTTCATTGAGCATGGATGTTAAATCATCTTCATTGTCCGCTACCACTGCAGTATCGTCGGCAAATAGAAGCATGTCATTTCTTTCCCCTTGTATTAGTACATCTCCTTTCCCATTCTGCATTTTTCTCTAACTTCATTAAATCCTGTTTGAATATATGCATTGAATAAAATAGGTGAATGTAAACATCCTTGTCTCACTTCCTTTTCTATTTTTGCTTCCTGTACATACTCTCCACACCTAATTACACATCTCTATATATTTTCCAAATTATTCTTAATTTTTTTTAAATTTCACCCGTGATTCATTAAAAATATTAAACATTATAGCCCATTTTACGTTATCAAAAGCATTTTCTAAATTCACAAAGGCTAAGAAGGTGTCTTGACTCTTCGTTAATCTCTTTTTACAAATAGCCTCAGTGCTAAAACAGCTTCATGAGCTCCTCTTCCTCTTCTAAATCCAGTCTGATTATCATTAAGCGAAGCTTCTATTTTGCAAACCAAATGTTCAAATGTTTGTAGAGCTTAAGGGACTTAACTACGGGGTCATCAGTCCCTAAATTTACAAACTACTTATGAACTAGCTACAACTAAGGACGGCACAAATATCCATGCCCGAGGGGCGATTCGAACCCCCGACGTTAGTGGCCGTGCAGACCGTGACTGAAGCGCCTCAGTCCTCTCGGCCACCGCGGCCGGCTTCTATTATGCATTCAATTCTATTCTATATTATTCTTGTCAATATTTTTGAAGAAAGCAAAATTGTACGCAGTGTATGATAACGTTCACATTTGTTGGCAGATGACATTTTAGGCAAAGGGATGATGATACATTTGTTGAAAAGTTCCTGTTTCATATATTTCACATACCAATGGAGGTTGCTTTAAGTAAATCATATGGCAAGTAATCAATCCGTGGTGTATTTTTATCATTCATTTTATGTAGCGCATCTCTCAATATACTGTGCCCAAGTTCGTCCATATCCACTTCCGACTCGTTTTCAACGACATCATGATCTGTTAGTGATCTATCTGTTTCATAAGGACTGTCGAGACATGTCTTCCACACATCATGATCTTCATATGCTAACTTTCCTTCATCTATCACAATCACACTGAATTTAATCTTTCTCGTCCCAAGATACGCAGTGACAATTTTATATGCTACTTCCAGTTTACCGCTCCTGGAAATGTAATCTACTTGCATTTCTTCCGAAATACTGTTCTTTTTCTCCCTTTACTTGTCTATTTACTTAATTTCTTATATTGTTGCTGTTCTTCTGGCGTGTTTGAATTTTTTAATTCCTTTTTTTACCTATCTTTCTTACGTTATTTAGCAGGTCTTTGGTAATCCAGTTCTCTTTACAACGTCTCTTATGGCTACTCACGATTTCGTCTGCTGCTGTTGTAATCTTCTCCTTTATTGAATCCCATAGATCCTGTATTGTTCCTGCATTATTAGTTACTGGTGATATTTTAGTTCTATTACCGAATTCCAGAAGAACAGCTTGACCATTCAAGTTTTCAACATTCAATGGAGAGCTTTTGGTCGTGTTAAGTTTTTTTAAATTTCAAGAGGCGTTCTGCTAGTCCCATGTTGTCATCTCTGTTCACATCGGAATTTACATGGCTTCTACAGTTCTTCACTTCGTTTTTAAATGTCTCTTTGTCAAGTATGTAATTTATTTGGTATCTTCTCTTGTGTCCAGGGGATTTCTAAGTATATCGTCTGCTAGGATGACGCTGGAATAATGTATTGGTCACTATTAGATTATTTCGAGTGCAGAATTCTACCAATCATTCTTCTCGGTTTTTTTTCTATCTGCTAATCCATAACATGCAACTACTGATACTTCCTTTCCTTCACCATCTACTGAGTTCCAGTCACCCACAATTATCAAATTTTCATCACCTCTTGTACCGCAAATAATCTGATTCAAATCTCTATACACTTCCACTTCCTTATCCTTATGCCTTCATTTGGCATGTATACTTGAACAATCACTGTATCATTTCGTTTGGTTTCTATGTTGTTTACAAACTTAGTTTAACCTGTTCCCGTGAATGGCGCCGTCACAGCATGTCTTTAAGATGGCTGCTACACTCGACGTTCGTCAGAAGCAACGTGTTGTCATTGAATTTGTGTGCTGTGAAAAACGAGACAGTGGGAAACATCCACACGAGGTTAAAAATTAAGTATGGAGGTGCTGCTGTCGATCGCAGTACAGTTAGTCGGTAGGCTAGCAGGTTACTTTGCGTGTATACAGACGCTGGTTCCAAGTTGGCGTAAGGTAGTTGAAAGGGATGGGGATTATGAAGAGAAATGTAAATATTGTTCCTAAATGATGTACCTACACACTGTAAATCTTTCAAACATGTAGAATGTTGTTATTGTTGTGGTCTTAAGTCCGAAGACTGGTTTGATGCAGCTCTGCACCCTACGCTATCCTGAGCAAGCTTCTTCATCTCATAATACCTACAACCTAAATCCATTTGAATCTGCCTACTGTTTCATCTCTTGGTCTCCCTCTGCGATTTTTACCCCATGCACTTCCCTCCATTGCTAAATTTACGATTCCTTGATGTCTAAGAATGTGTCCAACCAATCGATCCCTTGTTTTAATCAAAGTATACGAGAAATTCCTTTTATCCCCAATTCTGTTCAGTACCACTTCATTATTTATGCGATCCACACACCTAATTTTCTGCATTCTTCTGTAACACCACATTTCGAAAGCCTCCGTCCTCTTCCTGACCACACTGTTTATCGTGCATGTTTTGCTCCCATACAAGGCAACACTCCACATAAATGCCTTCAGAAAGGACTTTCTTACACGTAAATTAATATTCGATGTTAACAAATTTGTTGCTGTTGTTATGGTCTTCAGTCCGGAGCTGGTTTGATGCAGGTCTTCACCCTACTCTATCCTGAGCAAGCCTTTTCATATCCTCATAAGAACGACAACCCACATCCACTTGAATCTGCTTAGTATACGCGTCTCTTGGTCTTCCTCTGCGATTTTTACCCCACACACTTCCCTCCAATGCTAAATTTACGATTCCTCGATGTCTAAAAATGAGTCCTACCAAGCGATCCCTTCTTTTAGTCAGGGTTGCCAAAAATTCCTTTACTCCCCAATTCTGTTAAGTACCTCTTCATTAGTTATGCGATCTACCCACCTAATATTCAGCATTCTTCTGTAGCACCACATTTCAAAAGCCTCTATTCTCTTCCTGTCTACATTGCTTATCGTCCAAGTTTCACTTCCGTACAAGGCAACACTCCACACAAATGCCTTCAGAAAAGACTTCCTTACACTTAAATTAATATTCGATGTTAGCAAATTTCTCTTTTTCAAAAATGCTTTTCTACCCATTGTCATTCTGAATTTTATACGCTTTATTCAACACACTGTCCATTCCATTCAGGTGCCCTTCCAGGTCCTTTGCTGTCTCTGACAGAATTACAATGTCATCAGCAAAACGCAATGTTTTTATTTCTTCCCCCTGAACTTTAATTCCTATTCCAAATTTTTCCTTACTTTCCTTCACCGCCTGCTCGATGTACAAATTGAATAGCATCGGAGAAAGGCTACAACCCTTTCTTACTCCCTTCCCACTCATGCTTCCCTTTCATGCCCTTCAAGTCTAATAACTACAGTCTGGGTTTTGTACAAGTTGTAAATAACTCTCGTTTCCCTGTATTTTACCCCTGCTGACTTCAGAATTTGAAAGAGCGTATTCCAGTCAACATTGTCAAAAGCTTTCTCCAAATCTACAAAAAATGAAAATGTATGTTTGCCTTTCCTTAATCTATCTTCTAAGATAAGCCGTAAAGTGAGTATTGCCACCCGTGTTCCAACATTTCTCCTGAATCCAAACTGATACCTTCCGGTGTCTCCTGGTCTCTTCCACGTATAAAACCTTCTTTTGTGATTTTTAAACCACGTGTTTGTTACGATTAAATCATGTTCCGTGCAAAATTCTATCAGGCGACTTCCTCTTTCATTCCTTCTGCCCAGTCCATATTCACCTACTATTTTCCTTTTCCTACTACCGAATTCCAGTCTCCCACCACAACTAAGTTTTCCTCTCCCATAACTGTCTGAATAATGCCCTTTAGCTCCACATATATTTCTTCGATCATCTCATCATCGGCAGAGGTAGTTAGCATATATACCTGTACTACTGTTGTCGGTGTTGGCTTCGTATCTATCTTGACAATGATAATGCGATCACTGTGCTGCTCATAGTAGTTTACCTGCATTCCTATCTTCTTATTCATTATCAGTCCTACTCCTGTGATACCCCCAACTGATTTTGTATTTATAATCCTGTACTCACCTGACCAGAAATCCTGTTCATCCTGCCACCGAACTTCACTAATCCCCACTATATCTAACTTCAACCTATCCATTTCCATTTTTAAATTTTCTAATTTTCCTACCCGATTGAGGGATCTAACATTCCACGCTCCGATCCGTAGAATGCCAGTATTGTCTTTCCTGATGATCACATCCTCTTGAGAAGTCCCCGCCCGGAGATCCGAATGGGGGACTATTTTACCTCCGGAATATTTTACCCGAGAGGATGCCATCATCATATTTTCATACAGTAGAGCTGCATGTCTTCGGGAAAAGTAACGGCTGTAGTTTCCCCTTGCTTTCAGCAATGTCATTGGCAAAACGAAAAGTTTTTATTTCTTCACCTTGATCTTTAATTTCTTCTTCAAATGTCTCCTTGCTTTCCTTTATAGTTTGCTCAGTGTACAAATTGAATAGCATTGAAGAAAGACTACAACCCTGTCTTACTCCCTTCCCAACCTCTGCAACCCCTTTCATGCCCTTCAACGCTGTCTGGTTTTTGTACAAGTAGTAAATAACCATCCATTCCCTATATTTTACTCCTACTGATTTCATAATTTGATAGAGTGTATTCCAATCAACATTGTCAAAAGCTTTCTCCAAATTTGCAAATGCTAGAAATGTAGGTTTCCCTTTCCTTAAACTAACTTCTAAGATAAGCCGTAAAGTGAGTAATGCCACCCGTGTTCCAACATTTCTCCTGAATCCAAACTGATCATCCCGAGGTCATCTTCTATCAGCTTTCCCACCCTTCTGTAAATAATTCGTGTTAAAATTATGCAACCATGACATATTAAACTGATGGTTCTGTAATTTTCACACCTGTCTGCATCTGATTTTTTCGGATTGGGGATTATTCAATTTTTCTTAAAGTCCGAGGGTATTTCTCCAGTCTCATACATCTTACGCAGCAGGTGAAATAGTTTTGTCATGGCTGGTTCTCCCAGAGACTTTAGTTGTTCAGAGGGAATGTCGTGTACTCCAGGGGCCTTGTTTCGACTCATGTCTTTCAGAGCTCTGTCGAATTCTTCTCTCAGTATAGTACCTCCTATTTCATCTTCATCTATTTCATCCCTTATTACAATATTGTCTTTGAGTTCATTTCGTTTGTAGAGCCCCACTATAAACTCTTTCCATCTTTCAGCTTTGCCTTTTTTGCTGAGAATTGGTTATCCATCTGAGTTCTTTATATTAATACAGCTGGTTTTCTTGTACCCAAATGTCTCTATTATTTTTCTGTATGCGGTACCTCTTTTCCCTCTATTTATACATTCTTCTACTGACTTGCATTTGCCTTCCTGCTTAGCTAATTTGCACTTCCTATCAATCTCATTTCTCAGTCGTCTGTACTCCATTTTGCCTGTCTCATTTACTGAATTTTTATATTTCCTCTTTTCATCAATTAAATTTAATATTTCCTGTGATATCCAAAGATTTTTTTTTTTTTTTTTTTTTTTTTTTGATCTTGCCTTTCAACCTAGTTTGTCCTCTGCTGCCTTCACTATTTCATCTCTCAATGTTACCTATTCGTCTTTTACTGTTTTATTTACCCCCTTGACCACTGAGCTACCTCCTCACAACTCACGGTCCGACAACACGACTTTACTTCTGCCTGTTCCTCGCCTCCTACCTTCCAAACTTCATAGCATTTCTCCTGCGAAACTTGCCGGACTAGAACTCTTGGGAGAAAGAATTTGGTGGAGACATGGCTTAGCCGCGGCCTATGGTATGTTTCCAGAATTTTCACTCTGCAGCGGAGTGTGCGCTGATATAGAATTTCCTAGCAGAATAAAATTTTGTGTCGAATCAGAGATTCGAAAGTAGGAAGCGAGGTAGAGGTAAAGTTGTGTGGCCGGGCGTACCGTGATAGCTCAGTCGGTACACCGGTTGCCCGCGAACGGCAATGGTCCTAATTCCTAATATCGGTTCCGCAACACACTTTTAATCTGGCATCAAATTTCACCACTGTAGCGAACCGTAATGCAACTGCATTTGCGTTACTAGAATTTCAGACAATTAAGCTTTAAGTGACAATATTTGTATGGACAAATTGTGTAAATATGAACATCAAACAGTCGAAACGCATTTCCTTACGCAAATTAAAAATAAAATAAAAGTGATGAAATTTCGTCGTAAAGATTGTTAAGGATCAGCAACTGGGAATATTTTGTAAAACATCTTATTTTGTCCGTCGCAGTTGCACAATTTTGAAGTGAGTGACGTTGGAATCCCATGAATGTATCACGTGTTTTAACTGTTATTTTAAATTTTAATGTTGCTAGTGACATGTATTAACAGAGGATAATATACAAGATTTTATCAGGCTTTTGTAACATGCATTATATTATCACGGTTTGAAAAAGGCTAACGGTTTGATGATGGACGGTAGAGTCCGAAAACAGCCACTCACTTCAAATCGTGCAACTGCGACGGACAAAGTAAACTGTTTTACAAAATAAAAGTGACTTGTAGCAGTGCCGCGGTGGAGTAGCCGAGCGGTCTAAAGCGCCTCGCTGCGGAGCGCGCGGTTGCTCGCCGTGGAGGTTCGAGTCCTCCCTGGGGCATGGGTGTGTGTGTTGCCCTTAGGTTAGTTTACCTAGGTTTAAGTAGTTTGTAAGCTACGGATTGATGACCACGCACTTTTGGTCCGATAGATTTACAGACATTTGAACATTTTGAACTTGTAGCAGAAAACAAAAGTTGTAATTGTGTTTCTGAGCTCTGCGTATATACCAGCACAATAAAAAAGTCCAGTAAACGTTAAGTGGAAGTCAATGACTGCAACGTGTGCACTTATGTAGTACTTGTATGCTGCTAAAAGAGAATTAGATATAACCTTCTGCCGACAGCAAAGGAATATGTATTGAAAGTTTATTAACGTCATAGAGAATAAACTGCAAAGGCGTACTGTGGTCTTAATTCCGCTTATAAACGCTAACCGTAATGTCAACGGCAACAAGACATTCCGCTATATCAAGTAATAATTGTCATTCGCAAGAATGGAAGGACGGTTTGGGGACTTTACTCTGCCCTGCAGTTGTAGGATTAATCGTCTGTGTAATTAAATAAACTATGTAATGCTCCTTAATTGTTTTCTCCGCAAATAGGAAAGGAAATCCCGAGCGCAGTGGGGAACAACAAGTGAGATGGCGGGATGGAAATAAATTGAGTTAGTTTGAGAGAGAAGAAAATAAATTGAGGGAAAGAAGGAATTTCATTGGAAGATCCAGAGCTCTGGCAGTAGGAACGTTTAACCCGTTAAAGATTTAAGGCAGTTTACCAGCGAATTACGGCAATTAATAATAATTGGTTACCAAATATCTGTCTAAATGTTACGAAAACTTAAAACATTTTAAAAATGTCTCCTACCTACCGATCCCGATGAAAGCTGTAGTTATCAGTAGTGGAAGGTACGAAAATAAATAAATAAATAAATAAATAAAAAGAAAGAAGGAACAACTACTCATGTGGGAAAACTGTAGGCATACGAAATAATTTTCTGAATCTTCCGAGATGGTTATTTCTGATTAATTACAACGAAATGAATTTTACAGTTTTCCACAACTGTTTTTGCTAGGAGATAGCTGCAACTTCTTATAAATGAGGGGAAATGGGACTTGAGAATAGATAACTCAATACTTTCTCCCAAATTTCAAATAACCTTCTTCGGTGTTAGTTGCTCCACAATTTAATTTCACCAACAAATTTTTTTACGGAACAATCGGAACTTACTGTTTTAGACGTTGAAATCTATATCTGTTAGCGTTATATTAGAGGATGTTGGAAAATTAATAACTTTATTCTAAACAAGAAAAGCGCCGTATTACAGAAATTAAACTTGTTTAAGAACTATAGGGGTTCCCAGTAAAAAAGCCAAAGATATTTACATGGAAATTTTCAGTCTTATACAGGGTGAGTCACCTAAAATTACCGCTGGATATATTTCGTCAACCACATCAAATACTGACGAACCGATTCCACAGACCGAAAGTGAGGAGAGGGGATAGTGTAATTGCTTAATACAAACCATTATAAAATGCACGGAAGTATGTTTCTTTACACAAACCTCCGTTTTTTAATGGAATACCGTTAGTTTTGTTAGCACATCTGAACATACAAACAAATAGGTAATCAATGCCGTTTGTTGCATTGTAAAATGTTAACTACATCCGGAGATATTGTAACCTAAAGTTGACGCTAGAGTACCACTCCTCCGCTGTTCGAACGTGTGTGTCATAGAGCACCGAATTAAGTAGGGATCCAAAGGGAACGGTGATGTCCTTAGGTACATAAGAGACTAGAACAGCACATTACGTCCACATGCTAACACCTTTATTGGTCTTTTTCACTGACGCACATGTACATTACCATGAGGCGTGAGGTATACGTACACACGTGGTTTCCGTTTTCAATTATGGAGTGGAATAGAGTGTGTCCCGAAATGTCAGGCCAATAGATGTTCAAAGTGGTGGCCATCATTTGCTACACATAATTGCAATCTATGACGTAATGAATGTCGTACACGCCGCAGTACATCTGGTGTAATATCGCCGCAGGCTGCCACAATACGTTGTTTCATATCCTCTGGGGTTGTAGGCACATCACGGTACACAATCTCCTTTAACGTACCCCACATAAAGAAGTCCAGAGGTGTAAGATCAGGAGAACGGGCTGGCCAATTTATGTGTCCTCCACGTCCTATGAAACGCCTGTCGAACATCCTGTCAAGGGTCAGCCTAGTGTTAATTGCGGAATGTGCAGGTGCACCATCATGCTGATACCACATGCGTCGACGCGTTTCCAGTGGGACATTTTCGAGCAACGTTGGCAGATCATTCTGTAGAAAAGCGATGTATGTTGCAGCTGTTTGGGCCCCTGCAATGAAGTGAGGAGCAATGAGGTGGTCGCCAATGATTCCGCACCATACATTTACAGTCCACGGTCATTGTCGCTCTACCTGTCGGAAGCGATGATTGTCCACGGAGCAGTAATGCATTTTCCGAAGATTCACTGCCCCGTGGTTTTTTGAAACCCGCTTCATCGGTAAACAGGTAGAACTGCAGCGCATTCTCTGTTAATGCCCATTGACAGAATTGCACTCGATGATTAAAGTCATCACCATGTAATTGCTGATGTAGTAACACATGAAACGGGTGAAAGCGGTGACGATGCAGTATGCGCATGACACTACTTTGACTCAGTCCACCGGCTCACGCAATGTCCCGTGTACTCCTGTGTGGGTTCACGGCAACAGCAGCTACACACCAACTGCACCCGCTTCTCCTGTGACGGGCCTGTTACGGACCCGTTTGCGTGCTACGACCATACCTGTTGCATACAGTTCGCGGTAGATGTTTTGAAATGTGCGGCACGTTGAATGCTCTCTGTCCGGGTACCGTTCTGCATACACCCTACAGGCTTCAGCTGCATTTTGTAGACACTCGCCATAGATGATTATCATCTCCGCCTTTTCAGAGTTCGAATACATCATGGTCACAGTTCCTACACCACTACACAATCACAGACGTTTGGTAACACTGTGTACTAGTTAGTCTGCGTGCAAATGCAGAATAACAATAGCAGCAAGCGCTACATGCGGACACTGCGACAGCTAGACCAAACCACAACAGGGCACTACAGCCACACTCGTAAACACGGTCGTCATCTTAAACATGTCCCTGCAGATGCTACTCGCCGACCGTGGCCCATGTATTTTACAACACGCAACTGAACGTCGGAGGTTTCAAGCGTTAACCTCAGGTTACAATAGCTCCGGATGTAATTAACATTTTACAATGCAACAAACGGCACTGATTACATATTTGTTTATATGTTCAGATGTTCTACGAACACTAACGGTATTCCATTAAAAAAAATCGTAGGTTTGTGTTAAAAAACATGCTTTCGTGCATTTTTTTATGGTTTGTATTAACCAATTACACTAGCCGCTCTCCTCACGTTCGGTCTGTGGAATCGGTTCGTCAGTATTTGATGTGGTTTACGAAATATATCCAGTGGTAATTTTAGGTGACTCATCCTGTATACCTAAATTCTTAAATTCCGACGAAGCTTATGCGAAACGTTACAGAAGCGGACAAGGAGTGGCAATGGAAATAGCTTCTGTGAAGCAAAAGTGGGGTAAAACAGGAGAAACTATTCCAGTTGTTAACGGACTGGAAGATCAATAACGGGAAGGTGTAAATTCCAGAGGAGCGAAAACGTAATGGCTGAAGGTGTTAAGTGGACCAAGACAATAGTATTGGGAAGGAGCGGAAATAAAAATAGCGAGAAAGTCAATATTCATATTGGTGTTGCTGAACTAAACAAATATAAGGATTTTTTCTAACTAGGAATCAGAGGAACCTATGATGGAATAAACTAAGAGGACATTCATGGAAAACAATGTAGTTATCAAAAGTTGGCCATAATTTGAAGAAGAAAACAAATAATGTACTTCTGGAAAAGAGTACTGTGTAATAACATATCACATACAGGTAAGATGAGGAGGACAATGTGTTACGACATCACGTAATAATCTTCATGGAGTAGTGGACGGTAAAAAATGTAGGGAAATTCAGAGATTGGAATGTATTCAACAAATATTTGAGGACTCAGTTTTTAACTACCACTCTTAGGCAGAGGTGTTGGCGCAAGATCAAACCGATGATAAGATTGATGATTTACAAATAATAATAATAATAATAATAATAATAGTAATAATAATAATAATAAAGAAAAAATATGAAAATATTCTAAACTAGATCGATTCAAAGTTGAAACCATAATACACTACAGCAAAAAACCAAGACCACTTCAGAGTATGAGTGTCAGAAAACGACCATAAGCAGCAAGTATATAGAAGCCAGTCGATAGAAGAATGGCACAAGACGGAAGAAGAGATTGGATCGTGTCACATAAAGTCCAAAAGTTATCAAAGACAATCCTCGTTAAGATGAAGAAGAAGATATTCAGAGGACAGTGATGGTAGTGGGTTTAAATGGGTACAGCTGCATGTATAAAAGGGTACTGGTGTCTGTGTGTGTGTGTGTGTGTGTGTGTGTGTGTGTGTGTGTGCGGGCAGAAGCACGCTCGCGCTCGCGGTCGGATTTTAATCCTGATTTGTATTATCTGGAAATTATTTTTTGAATGTATGTTGTTTACGTTGTTTTATTTTCATTTATATATATTTTCTTCCAGTATGTTTCGTCTTATAGTCCGAAATTTCGTCCTATGCTAATTTCCGCGATAAGACGTTTCAAGGTATCGGAATATGCTGATCTGGTTTCATATTTGTTGAAAGACGATTTTATTTCACTTAACGTAGTGTGAAAGTTACTATTATTTACTTAGCTCTGTGCGTCTGTTTCTTAAATTCCTAATTAATTTTCTTGTAGTGTTAAGACGAACGGGTGTTCCAAATGAATTAGCATATTACCGCACAGCTGAACCTGACTATTTCTATTGTTTGTCCTTAGACATTCATACGATATTTTAACCAATCAACAGGGTGAGAGCTACTTTTGATTCACTACAGGGCTACCAATTCTAAACACTGTATATTAATGCAATCAAATGTGCGATATATTTATAACTAATGCAAACGCGTAATTCATTCCAATCTTCCAGTGAAAAGTGAAAGTTTTTTTCTTTTTTTCTTTGTTTTATATGGGACATAACTACGGGGTCATCAGTCCCTAAACTTACAAACTACTTATGAACTAACTAATACTAAGGACGGCACAAATATCCATCCATGCCCGAGGGGGGATTTGAACCCTCGACCGTAGTGGCCGTGCAGACCGTGACTGGAGCGCCTCAGTCCCCTCGGCCACCGCGGCCGGCAGTGAAAGTTCGTGAGACGGCAAGGTACAAATAGCAAAATGTCCCGGATGTACTTTATCCTGTATCGTCAACGAAATCTTTGGGAAAACATGTCTAGTTCAAATAAATTACCTGGATTCATTACTATTCACTTCATACAAAAGCTTCCACTGGATTTCAGGAAAGGAAGATCAACTCGGACTGCAATAGAATTTATCAAAACAAGACTTATGGGTCTCCAGGGCGGTTCTGCGATCGTCATATGAATAAAATTCTTGAATATCAGTCTCCAGATAGCTTTTATTTTCTAGAACATGACAGGTTTCGGGACAGCTGCCCATCTTCATATCAAATTTATGAAGTTACTGTTACGCCAGCAAGAATAGCCCCTACAAAGCAAACCACCCGGCAGACGTCCATGTACGCCGGTAGCGGAGTACCAGGCGAAGCCGGAAAGCCGACGACTACAGACAACCATCGCGCCTGGTAAACATTGCCAGGAAAACATCCACATAAACACCGAAGCTAAACATGGGACTATCTTTTACAGAGGTCGCAGCTCAAAAGCCACGTCACTGTCCGCTGACGTATACAGAGGTCGCTGTCACTTGTAACAGTGGATCCTTCCGCCAAGCGCCAGCTATATCTGGAGGACGCAGCGACATGACGGCAGGTTCCACCTTGAGGAATTTTAGGAACCACTACTGCGCCGAGGACCGACTACGCCAGCCCACTGGACCACCTACGGACTCCGACTCGGCTACAATCAACCGATGGTATAACGATTAGGACTTAGTGTTTCAGCCTACGGCGTATACCTTTGTCAGTCAAGAAATAGACTTTCTTACACTGTACCGGGAATGGGCACGAGTGTTTCAGTTAATGTGAACTATTCTGGTTTGCAAACAGACTTGTATATCGTGTTGAATAAACCGTGTTTCCAAGGTTTTGTGTTGTATTAGTCACAACAGTTACAGAGTAACCTGTCCTATGATGACTGTGAACATTCGTTCATAATAGGACAGATGGTAACTTCATAAATTTGATCTGAAAATGGCCAGCTGTCCCGAAACCGGTAATGATCTAGAAAATAACAGCGATCTGGAGACTGATATTCAAGAATTTTATGCAATAGAATTCTTAATGAAGAGTGCCTGGGGAAAGAGAGACAAATATTAAGTACTATTTGTAGAGTTGTCGAAACCTTTTGACTTTGTAAACAGAGATTTAGTGACAGAAAAGGTTAGGCTGTTAGAGGAAACCCAAACACATGAACAGGAATCATAAGCAAAATACTCGTACTGCAGTAGAACGAAATAAGGATCTCTGACATCCTCTCTCTGCATGGCAGAAAATGCTGGAAACACATTAAGAAATTCAAAAGACACGCTAAATCATTTGTTCGGTATCACTGAAGCCGAATAAATTGAGGGAATATCTGAATGTATTGCGTGTTATCATACACGTATGATCTCAATACTGTACTAGGCTCAAACGAAATCACAAAGCTATAACGAACAATAATGATTTGGAAATATTGGTGCGCTAAATACCGTCTCTATGTAAATATGATAGAATTATCGATCTGTGCGGTGTCTGTTCTTTCGGACATGTCCGTAAAAACAGTCACCATACCATTCTATCAGAATTTACACACTAAGACGGAGTTTGGTTCATTTTCTTTACCGCAAATGAGGTAATACGTTCGACATCGCATGGGAATCCGTAACGGCAAATGTTAAGACGTGTCCTACGTGAGCTACAAAAGCGAGCGACAGCGCGCGACATGCAGCTACAAAACAGTGGATCTACAAGCAGCGACATTCGGCGACATGTCGGTGTGTTCCACGCGCGCGCGACAGCTTCTCGCTACCAGATGGCCCCTACAAACGATCAGCTGTTTCTAAAATTTAGTTCCCGTAAACCTTAGAATAACGACAGCTTCAGAGTAAGGCAATAAAGTTTTATTTACTTTAGGAAATAAGCCGAAATTTGCAAAGCGAGGAACGTTCGTGGCCTTTTTCATTCATAACTTCAAATACGAAAAAGACTATGAAGATCACCAGCCAAATTCTTCGAAAATATAACGACGAGTACATATAATTTAGATTATTTATTTGGTGACTACAAACCATCAAAACTGAATAAGTACGAAATGAGTCTTATTGGAATACTGTAGTAATTATTCAGTTCTGTCTCGACATGCAAACAGTTGGCGTAGCAAAGGTGTAGTGATCTGGGCCACCAATTCGTAGTTTTGGCAGTCGTTAGTTACTTCCCGTTTCATTTTATATTGTTTCTGTAAATACAACTCTTTCACCTGTTATTTGTGCAGAGTTTAATGTATTCTCTTTACAAAGCAGACAATTTATTTTCTTAAGTGTTTACCAAGATAGATTAACACAGTCAGCCATATTTAAATTATTTACGGTTGATTAAATATTGCCGGCCGCGGTGGCCGCGGAGGCGCTTCAGTCATGGTCTGCACGGCCACTACGGTCGGGGGTTTGATTCCCCCCTCGGGCATGGATATTTGTGCCGTCTTTAGTATAAGGTAGTTCATAAGTAGTTTGTAAGTTTAGGGACTGATGACCCCGTAGTTAAGTCCCGTAAGCTTAACAAACATTTGATTTGGATTAAATATTAATAAAAATGCTGGAGGGTTTTGGCGGACTGAAAGTACTTGTAAGAGCCAATCAGATATTAGATGGAAATATGGGCGGAGTTTTCCCACGGGGTACATTTCACCGGACCATAAGATCTATGTTTTATTCACACCGGTTATTACGTAATTCTCTTCCCAACACAGTAAACAGAACTTACAGAACAAAAATATGAAAGAGCAAGTAAATGGCTACAGATCAGCCTCTTCACAAGAGGCCGCAGGAGATTCTTCGACGTCTTCGCGGGGAGAACAGACTGAACGGTGTGTTATGCAATACAAGAAAGCACAAAGTCAGAATGAATCAAGCCACGTATAATTGTGTACCTGATCGGGAAGCGGGTGGAGACGACGGGTCCGCATTAAACTGACTCAATACATAGGTCCTCTTCTGCTTCTTTACGAAGGGACGGCTCCATGAGTTGCATGAGGCAATAAGTGAAGATTTTAAGAAAAACATTCCCGCGGACTAGACAAAGGCTATAGGTGATACATTTTGAAATTGACTTGAAAAGAAGCTCCGGTTACCCAGTAGAAAACGTTCTGGCAACAGAATTCACCCCTTAGAAAGAAGTCCATCTGATTTTCAGACGACTGCTTAACCGAAGTATGATTGAATTAAAGCAACATCTCATTAAATCACCTCTAGTGGTCACTAAATGCATTATTTTTAAATGTAACTCAGAAGACGCACCTTCTAAAATAAGCTATCCAAAACCGATGAAAAACCTATCGGATTTTACTCACTATATGCTTGTCAGCTTCCTGGCAACGCCTTGGACAGGATATTGCCGCTACGGGTCCTCAACCTGGGTAGTTATCAAGGACGCAGTGATTTCAGATGAGCGATTCTGGTTCCAAGGAGGTCATTATACACCTCTCTAGCTCTTCCGAGTGGTTGCAGAAGCAACTCTGCCATTTAATTACATGGAACACAGGAGCATGGCCATCCCTGACGTCTCTTGTGCCTTTGTCAGCGACTGGTTAACAAACTATTCACCCAGGACTACTCTGTTCTTGGTACAACTCTTCTCTAACTCTCTTGAATGCCGCCCCTCCATCGCTATGATGCGGAATGCCATTACAGAGTCCAGGAAAGCACTTTCAGGAGATCCTCAATACCTGACGCTATTGTATAGAGTGGAATCACAGCAGAACTCGAGAGTTTAGTGCTTACACAGCCGGAAAAAAGGTTATTACATCTGGAAAGACGACTTTCGATGACTGCAGATGCCAACTTGCGGATAGTAAATGTTCTGATAATGTAATACTTTATGGGTCTTTGTTCCCATGGAAAGTAACAGCTAAAAGATTTTTTGAATAATATAATAGTTGCAGAAGTATGCATCGCAATTTAATATTTATTTTATTTCATTATGATGACCGGTTTCTACCTACAAAGATCATATTGAGATCATGTCTGGTATGCCCTTGGTGGGGAGCTGGCCCATTTCTTGTAGAACAAGATAATGGTTTCAAGCTTGTACGCAAAGTAAATGCGTACTGAGACAGACGACAGAACGCATGTGTGTGTTTGTGTATATACCCATTAATAGGGAATGTTTAAAGGCATAAATCTCAGTGTGATATCAACATGTGAAGCAAACAGGAATCACACCACTAAGACGTGGTTCCCACAGCCAACTAAGTGTATGAAAATGGTCAAACAGTAGACTTCCGATTGGCGGGATGATGGTCCTTTCGCAGAACTCCCACACATGTTTCACAACGACAGACGAGTATCTTGACGTTCACTCACCACAGACATCCGTCAGACGTCCGCACACACACACACACACACACACACACACACACACACACACACACACACACACACACACACACACATATTGCCAGTGTCAAAACCATTCGAAAAGCGCTCGCCACATCACAGACATGACACATGAAGAAATGAATACGATATAGCCACCACAGCAAGACCAATAGCGATGTATTAAATGCCAGTTCCCAACGAAAAGTTAACTAACAGAAAGAAAGACCACAAAACATAATCGCAATCCACAGGCAAGAAGCAGCAACACCACAGCTCGAAAGTAAGTAAACCATTAAACAACCACATAGAAATATCTTTCAACATAACATTAAGGCGAAAGTATAACAAATCAATTAGCTCTGGAAATAAAAACGTTTTGTTGTTCGCAGATGACAAACTGTGAAAACTTAATTAAAGCAGCATGAAAATCCAGCAAAATTACGCCTCTGGTTGGAATCTAGTATTCTGCTCAATATCAGCGTCTTCCAAACACGATAATACGATGACGTTAGTCGATATCTTCTTCAAGTGATCCCTGAGACTGGTTACCTGACTGGCCATTGTCTTTACTCTCGAAGCTGCAGATTCGTCTAGTTGAAGGGTTACCACGTCTGGCTGCTTTTCCTTCTGTTTTCACTGGTTGTTTCGGTTATTTCTTCACTTCATCTACATCTACATCTACATGGGATACTCTGCAAATCACATTTAACTACCTGGCAGAGGGTTCATCGAACCACCGTTATACTATTTTATCTCCCATTCTATTCTCGAATAGCGCGCGGGAAGAATGAACACCTGAATCTCTCCGTTCGGGCTCAGATCTCTCGTATTTTATTCTGCTGATCATTTCTACCTATGTCAGTAGTAGTCAACAATATATTTTCGCATTCGGAGGAGAATGTTGGCGATTGGAGTTTTGTAGGCGATAAGCGCCGTCGTCGTAATGACTCCCATCCCAGATTCTGTATCACTTCCGTAACGCTGTCTCCCCTGAATCGTGACAATACGAAACGAGCTGCCTTTCTCTGGACTATTTCGATGTCCTCCGTCAAACCCACCTGATAAAGATCCCACAATGGGCAGCAATATTCCACAAAAGCGTAGTGTATGCAGCTTCTTTAGCAGTTCTGTTGCATCTTTTAAGGGTTCTGCCAATAAAACGCAGTCTCTGGTTCGCCTTTCCCACGATATTATCTACGTGTTCTTCCCAATTTAAGTCAGAAGTAATTGTAATTCCTAGGTATTTTGTGGAATTTACGGCCTTCACATTTGATTGATTTATCATGTATACAAAGTTTAACGGATTTCTTTTCGTACTCATGTGGACGACTTCTCACTTCTCATTATTTAGAGTCAACTGACAATTCTTACCCCGCACAGATATCTTATTCAAATGGTTCTGCAGTTGGTTTTGATCTTCATATGATTTTACTAGACGGTAAATGACGGCGTCATCTGCAAACAACCTAAGAGAGCTACTTAGATTTTTCCGTAAATCGTTTATGTAAATAAGGAACAGCAGGGACCAATAACACTACCCTGTGGGACGTCCGAAATCACCTCTGTTTTAGTCGATGCCTTACCATCAATTACGTCGAACTGTGTCCTTTCTAAGAGGACTATCCAGTCGCAAATTAGGGGCGATATACGGTAATCACTTTATGTTTTCTTCCTTCTCGGTCGACTTTTATTTCTCTTCCTCTTGCTGTTTGACAGCGTTGTTTACTCTCGTAGCTGGTCTGACCAGCGTGTTGTATCTCTCCAGAGGATCTGGTTTCCCAGGTCTCTGATCAGTCGATTGCTGCTGGTTTCCCAGATCTCTGATTATTGGGTTTCTGATTCTTCTCGCTTCAGCGTAGAAAATATCGCTGACCGCTTGAAGCAGTCCTTCAGCATCTGTTCGCCTGTTAACCGATGTAGTTCGGCCGTGCTGAAGTCTCTCTGCAAAATACCCGATTTCAACGAGACACATGTTCTGGAGACTGTTGGTGTGTATCTCGCCGCCTTTCCCCACACCACGGCTGCTTATTTGTCCAGTCAATGAGTGCACGAAAGAGGGGTGTAGAGTGCATGTAATATGCGAGAATTTTTGACGTCAGGAGGTGAACATACTAAAAGTCCCCGCCCCTAGTGGGTGAGCTAAAGCGGGAGGGAGGTAGAAAGGTACCATTTTTTGGTTTTCCGCTTATATCTCGAAAACGGTCGGCTTTAAGAAAAAAATGTTCCAAAAAAAAAAAAAAAAAAAAAAAAAAAAAAAAAAAAAAAAAAAAAAAAAGATAATTGAATTTGCTATAAAATTGTTTCGATACACATATGTCAAATTCCCAATAGTTTTCGAGAAATACGTTATTGAAAATCGAAAATTCGGAAAAAATCATCTTTACCTCACTAATTTTGTCAAACATTTACTTCTAGTGACTCATTCGATCGTTTCACAGAAAATTTGTTGAAAATAAAGTTGTAGAGCATTAAATTTCCTTCAATTTGATATGTACTTTTGCTATCTTATCTTCAACCAATCAGAAGTTACATCATTTATAAGAGGTGCGCGCAGTTTCGATGTCCCTCCAGAAATGAGTGTTCTGAGGCGCTGTAACGTTTTTACCTTATGGAAAACAGTTTAACAATGACAAGAAGATACTTGCAATTGAAATCTTTTCATAGTTGTAGCTTTTATTACAATATTATGAATGATACAATGAAAGTTTTTAGAACCACTGATATTGATTCAGAATTAAAAATAAGTGCATTCAAAGCCACATTCATCTTCATCAGTAGTGGAGACGTCGTCCAACGAGATTGGTGGAATCTCGATGTCACTGTCGTCATCTTCATCCTGAATTAATATTCCGACTCCGTTGTTGCAGTTGCCCTTGCAGTTCAGGCATGTAACAGAGCAGTGTAACAACTCTTTCTGCATCCACATCTGCCACTGTCACATTCTTTCGTGCATCGACAAAAAGCATCTTCAAGATTTCGTCAGGGGCAGCATCTAACTCTAACCCCAATTCGGCGCTTCACCTTGAGGTTCCTCTCCTAACCAAATGCGAACCTGGTGGTAAGTTCGGAATGCATGCTCCTTAACACTTTCTTCAGCTGGAGGGAGAATTGAGAGATTAGGTTTCATGTTCCCAGCTGCTTTTATAAATGATTTGTAGCGGAATTCGATGAGGTATTTTGTGGTGGCTGGAGTTCCATACCATTATAGAGTACTCGTGATTCCCACTGTCTCAATGGAGTTGGGAAAAGAAAAACTGTTGGCAAATATCTCAGCAGCATGTTGTATGATTTTAGACTTCTGGTGCATTTTGACAATCCCCCTTTACTCTTGAAATACGTTACAGATGTTGTGTCACAGTCTCTATATGCATGTAAGAATAACAAATTGGCATTGTCCTTCATTTTCAATTCCTGCTGCAGCTATTGTGAAGAATTTAAACATGTCTTAACTTTTCCTCTTCCTGGATCTACAAGCAGAATATTACGATCAGTTGGAGATTTTGCTAGTAAGAGAACAGCTAAGTCGACATACATTCCAATAATGGCAGTCGAGGAATTATGTTATCTCTTGATAGCTGTCTCCACAATATCAACGTCAGCACCACCTGAAGCTTTGAAGGCCATTTATCCCATTTTTCTGTAGATGCATCAATAGGTTTACCAGCTGATTCTTGTTGTTAAATTAGGAGAGGAAATCCCCTTGCTTCACTGTAATTTTAGTTTCTAGCCTGACATTCATTTCCCCACATCTCCTGAACCGATATCGTCTACTTGGTTGACTGCTTTTATGCTCTCTGATATGTCAGAGTACTCATTAAAAACCACTGTACAACCTCTCCCAAGACAATTGGTCTTCAAAAATCTAACCTGATGTAATTTTTTCGACATTCAGTATTAATCAGAAGGATGACCAAATCTTCTAAAGATGAGCCATTGCTATCTCCCCTTTCTATTCTAGCTTTGATGATTGATAGTATTCCTTTTTTTTCTCACTCTGGAAACATCTGGTTCAAATGTTCAAATGTTTGTATAGTCTATGGGACTAAACTACGGGGTCATCAGTCCCTAAACTTACAAACTACTTATGAACTACCTAAGACTAAGGACGGCACAAATATCCATGCCCGAGGGGAGATTAGAACCCCCGAACGTAGTGGCCGTGCAGACCGTGACTGAAGCGCCTCAGTCCCCTCGGCCACTACGGCCGGCAAAAACATCTGATTCATCTAATGTTTCATCACATACAAAACACCGAGTAGCCATTGCGCGCACTACACAGTCAAAATTTTCTCGAAAAACTGACACACAATACCGACACACAAACTTTGGCGAACTTTTGAAGTGAACTGAAATAAGAAGCGAGTGAGAACACTCCATTCCACCCCCCAGCCAGTGACAAGCCTTCAATGTTCGTCGTGGGGCTTCCCAATCGTTAACGCTCTCCCGGGCGTTAGGTACTGACGACCTTGACGACATATCCACTGCAGGCGACAATAAATGAGTATCAACTCCTCCGCGTCAGAAAAACGAAGACATTACGTTGAATGCAATTTTTTTTCATCCTGAATCACTTTCAGTGCTTGTAAATACTTTAATTGTATGATTCATAATATTATCAGAAAAGCTACATTTATAAAAAGGTGTTGTGTTTCAATTGCAAGTACCTTCTTGTCAATGTTATACTGTTATTTACCATGCCAGCACATTTCATTAGGTAAAAACGTTACAGCCCCTCAAAACACTCATTTATGGGGGATATCGAAACTGAGCGCACATCTTATAAATGCTGTAATTTCTGATAGGCTGAAGATAAGGTAGCAAACATGGATATCAAATTGAAGGAAATTTAATGCTCTACAACTTTCTTTCAGACAAATCTTCTGTGAAACGACCGAATGAGTCGCTAGAAGTAAATGTTTGACAAAATTAGTGAGGTAAAGATGATTTTTTCCGAAATTGTCGATTTTCAATAACGTATATCTCGAAAACCGTTGGGAATTAGAGGTATATGTATGGAAACAATTTTATAGCAAATTCAATTATCTTCCATTTTTATTGGGAACAATGTTTTCTAAAGCCGACCGTTTTCGAGATATAAGCGGAAAACCAAAAAATGGTACCTTTCCACCCCCCTCCCCGCTTTAGCTCACCCCCTAGGGGCGGGGACTTTTAGTATGTTCACCTCCTAACTATCCCTAACAAAGTCCTGAAGTCAAAAAATTCTCGCATATTTCATGCACTCTACAATGCATTTATTGACTGGACTAGAGCCTAGGCCGCAGTGTAAAGGCGCGGGAGACGTCAAGGAGTACCGCAGGGCTGGTTGCCTGCTTCACCGAGTCGCATATTTATGCCTGCTCAAGACCTGGTGTTCCGTATTCAGTACGCGCCCATAAGTCGCACGTCCCAGCCGCTATAGGCGTTCTCCATTCCGTCCGAGCCCACTCTGGTCACTGGAGGTGTTAGCCAGGCATAAATATGCGAGACGCTGATGTGCGGCAGAATACCTGATTTTTACGAGTTGCCAACAAATCGTCGGGAAAGTATAAGAAATTACATTAAAATTGAATCCCTATATATCCAACATTATTATCATTATTATGACTGTACAATGCAAAACGTGTAACATGTTATTTCAGAAAAATAAAACGCAAAACCCACAGAAGATGGTACAACAAGTACCGAAACATGTCTGGGTGGTAAAAATAAAACAAGTTGTCTTGCATAAGGCGTAGTTATTCATAAATCAACAAATATGGAAGGAACGACAGCTGCAACATCACATGATGATCATCATGAATCATGACTGTTTATAAATATTTGACTACTTTATAAAAATTTGTTTTCCTGCGTACATTCATCCCTACATAAAGCATCGATCTCAAACCATTATTCTGAACCTCCATGAACTGACAGCAAAAGAATATGATTCTAGAGCTATAGGAAGAATTACATCTTTAGACTTGTGTACCAACTTCAGAGTCAAAATATAGAATAAAATTTGCTAGCTATTAAATTCGCAACAAACTTGAAAAAGTATGCGATCACATGATAGGTCCTAGAGTCGCCCTCCAGCCGTGTTACGACGGCAGATGAAGGGTCTGGTTGCTGTCGACCAACAAGTACATCCGTAAAATTTGGTCCCTTCGACTGATCGGCGTGACCTACAGTTTTGGAACGCGTTACAGACCGACTCGCATTTTCAAATTGCCGTTATTTTTCCAAATATCTCTGACACGGGGTGAGATATTTAAAAAAAGAATAGTACGAAGCCACTTTCCTTCTCTACATACCCTTTTCTTCAATTTTCGTCTCAAATGAAGGGTTGAGGTGATATTTGCAATTACATTTGTTGCTGTCGTAAGGCCATCGCAAACGGGAGCACTTCTAGTCTTAGTGACCTAAAGTGGGACATTTGCGAAGAAGGTCGTCACACTCGCTGAATCTACATTACTGTGAGGCTTTACCTGCACACAATCCTCACTTGTTGTACGCCACCGATGTAACAGATTCTACGACAACAAGAATCTATATTCATTAATTCATACGTAATTCAGGTTATGTAACGACAGAAACGATGGGATGTGTGAAAATAATAATAATAAAAAAACCTTAAAATTGAGTGAAAATTAACCTATATCTATCCAGTGTTTTATAAATCAAGCCCTTACTTAGCTGCTACACAATTTCAATGCATTCCCAAAACATTTCTAGATTATAGATTATTTATATGTGGTGTCAGTTCTTAAGGACATGTCTGAAAGAACAGACGCCACTTTTGATAATACTATTTATTGAAATTCACGGAATGTATGGCATTAAATTCTTTCGGACTTGTCCGTGAGAATAGACATCATATATATATATATATATATATATATATATATATATATAAAACTTTTATGATTTGCCGATGACGGGAAATGTTCCTTTCTTCAGTGCGGCGGCATTCCCAGACCTTTGCCCTTACGGGATTTAGTACTGAGCTCGAGTATGAGTACTAGTGGGCAGGATAAAGTTGCAAATTTGTATCTGAAGGCAGGCTTGCTTGAGTAATATCGTGCAGGTGTGACGATCGCTGTGTCCGCAGTAGTGTGGGGGTCAGCGCAACTGCCTAGAAAGCAAGAGACCCGGCTTCGAATCCCGGCTGGGTACACATTTCAAACTTTACACATTCGCAGTTAATGTCATACATTCCGTGAATTTGTAGATTACACGTGTAAAGTCAAATACTAGGTATATCCTGACAGGGGCTCTACAAAGAGAGGCTCTATAAAGGAAATGAACTTCGAGACAATATTATAGGAAGGGAAGTAGATGAAATAGGAGATACTATACTGAGATATGTGTTTGACAGAGCACTGAAAGAACTAAGTCGAAACAAGGCTCCTAGAGTAGATGACATCCCCTCAGAGCTACTGCAATCCTTGGGAGAACCAGCCATGACAAAACTATTTCATCTGTTGAGTAAAACGTATGAGACAGGCTAAATACCGTCAGACTAAAAAAAGAAACATAATGCCCATTCTAAAGACAGGTGTGAAAACTACAGTAGCATCAGTTTAAAAAGTCATGGTTGCAAATGTTTAACACGTATTATTTACAGAATGATGAAAAGGCTGACCGCAAGGAAGATCAGTTCAAGATTCTTAAAAAAACGAATGAAAACGGGAGACAATAATCAACTTACAAATTATATTAGAAGATGAGAAAGGCAAACTTACATTCCTAGATTTTTTGGCCGGCTGCAGTAAGACACGGTTGTAGCCTTTCTCCAATGTTATTCAGTTCGTACATTGAGCAAGCTGTGAAGGAAAGCAAAGAGAAATTTGGAGTAGGACTTATTCAGGGTGAAGTAGTAAAAACATTGCGTTTTGTTGATGACAATCTCATTTTGTCAGAGACAGGACTGGAACCGGATGAGCAGTCGAACGGAATAGACAGTTTCTTGAACAGAGCGTATAAAATGAACTTTAACAAGAACAAAACAAGGGTAATGGAATGCAGTCTTACAAAATCATGATTTACATTAGGTAACGAAATAATAAAGTTTAATTACTCAGGCAATAAAATAACAGATGATGGTCGCAGTACAGAGGATATAAAATGCAGAATGTCAATGGAAAGAAAAGCGTTTTTGGAAAAGAGAAATTTGCTAACGTCGAATAATAATTTAAGCCCCAGAAAATTGTTTGGAAGGTATTTGCGTGGAGTTTGGCCTTGTACGGAAGTGACACTTGGACGATAAATAGAAGATAGGAAGAGGATAGAGGCTTTTTAAATGTGATGCTACAGAAGAACGCTGAAATTAAGATGGTAAATAGCGTAACTAATAAAGAGGCACTGAACACAGTTGAGGAGAAAAGTAATTTTTTGCATACCTTGACAAAAGAAGGGATCGATTGGAACGACACATTCTAAGACATAAAGGAAAATATAGCATTGGAGGGAAGTTTGTGCAGGAAAAATCGCAGAGGGAGACCAAGAGGCGAATATAGAAGCAGATTCAGGAGGATGTGAGTTATCGTTCTTAAGAGGAGATGAAGACGTTTGCTCCGGATACAGTTAAGTGGAGAGTTGCATTTAGCCAGTCTCCGGATTGAAGACCACAACAATAACAACATTGTGAAAGTAAGGTCCCAATTTCTTTAAAGACAAAGACAATATAGTTACATGAAAATATTGATAACAGGTACAGGACGGTTTCAGCTATTTTTCGATATAGCCCAACAAAACAGTTGACTCAATGTTATAGCGTGGGGTAAACTTTTGTATTTCTGTGTCTTTGAAGTCTGCCGCCTGTGACTGCAAGCTGCGTGTGACAGCAGTCTTAAACTCTTAGTCTCTGTCGAAACGCTGACAGCTACACGATAATTTTAAAAGATACCGGAAATCGCTGGTAGCAAGATCAGGACTGTACGTTGGATGATCAAACGTCTCCCAGCTGAACTTCTGCTAAACAGTTGTTGTGCGTTGAGCTGTTTAGGGATGAGCATTGTAATGGAGCAATAGAACACCTACAGAAAGCATTCTATGCCATTTGCTCGGAATGATACGGCACCTTGCCAGCGGTTTGGCAACGACGAAGATCTATTGATGACAGGTTTAATCCGCAGTTGACAGACTTCTGTTATACTATATACATATGTCCTACTGAATAGGCGGTAGACCCACTACAAACTGAATATTAGCAATTAAAGTGTGGCATAAGAAAAGATACAACAGACGAAGTTCAAATATAGGTCTCATCATCAGAACTAGCGCCCAGTACCTTCGTGCTAACCTGCTCCATACAAAAGGTCAATCGATGTTCCGGAGACGCCAAACTTCAGAAATAATTATAGCGACAATGTAGATCACAGTTGATAAAACTCACTGACATAAGGTAATGGTAGCAATGGTAAATAAGAGGTATAAAGCAGGTTCAAGGAAAGTGAAACCGCGATTAGACCACTTCGTTGAATGAGTAGCCTTCAACGAAGGAGGAGCTCAGAGGACACCCCGGAATGCAATGTTGATAGCGACCTGTGTCAGATCTAACAAGCCGTAATTTGAAACACGAAAAAAAGTTCACTACCACATCAATTGATACATTTCGTTGAATGGACTCCACAACAGAGACAGTCTTTGTGTCACATGTGCTCACATGATTATGTCCTACAACTGGAAGAATTGGAAACGTGACGATTGGCCACACAAATCACGTTCTTTGTATCCCAGGTTGATGGTGGCGTGTTCAGGTGTGCTCTTATTCTAGCGAAAAACTATTCAGAGCCGTGTTATGCACTCCTGACAATGGCTGCTGTATAGTGATGTTGAGCTTCATTTGGATATCTATCATTATTGTAGTACTAACACACAACTAAAAACAAAGAAATAAATTAAATGGTTCCTGCACTTGACGAGTAAGTCCTTACTAACTTTTGGTTGTAAGCACTCTACCAACTTCTTTGTTCCTTTTTTGTTTTATTTTTTAATTATTTACTTTTTGTTACTCGGGTAGTGTGGTCCGCTGCGGACGTGCGTTCCTTTTCGTTGGTTTTTCGTCGTTCAGTTGTGGGCTCAGTTTTATAGCTATCCTCAAGGCTCGTCATCACAGCGTTCCTTTCGCCATTACATCGCTTCCTTCTGTCCAAAATTCACAGAGCGTCTGCCAGGCTTGCAGAATTATCTCTCCTGGAAGAAAGGATATGGTGGAGACATGATTTAGCCACAGCCTGGGGGATGCTTCCAGAATGATATTTTCACAATGCAGCGGTGTGAGCGATAATATGAAACGTCCTGGGAGATTGTGTGCCGGACGGGGATTCGAACCTTGGACCTATGCCTTTCGAGGGCAAGCACTCTGCTGACTGTGCTATCCTGTCTAACGTCACGTTGTTTGTTTGTAAATCTTATGGGACTTAACTACGGGGTCATCAGTCCCTAAACCTAGAAGCTACTTATAAACTAATCTATACTAAAGACAACACAAACATCCATGCCCGATGGAGGGTTCGAACCTCCGACAGGGAACAGCCTCATGCATCGGAGCATTGAGCCTCAATGCGCTCGGTCACTCCGTCGCGGCCATTTCTTTGTCGTGTGCTTTTATGCGGCTGGTGTTCTTATGTTTTTCCTTTGTAGAAACTATTTAGTTGTTAGAGCACTATTGATGTGAGGGGAATAGTCGTCGTTTTAATGGAAAATTTGTTTCCCTTACTCCACTATTTTTTCTTGCCGAAGTGTGAGGTTTTTTGCGGCTTCTTTAATGTAAATCGATAAAGAGAGGGGCTTTCGACAGTGACACATATCCTACCGAATGTCCCTATGAAGTTACATAATATCATTGACACTTCATCAGGTTTCGGAATGTCTTATTGTTGATGTAAGTTTATTCTACTATCTTGTACTCTCCCGTCGAGTTGAGAATGTTTGCACTTTAGCGGGGCCAGTGACTTATTAACCAGTTCCCCATGACAGGCTTCTACAAAGGTGGAAAGTATCGAGAGAAGAAACATATAATGTTATCCCTTGGGAGTGTAAGAATTTTTAACAAGGAGTTGATGGATTGTGGTTTCGTAAATTTTCCCCTTTATACACCGCTGACGACCCATCGTACGTGTGCTAAACTAAAGAAGAGGCCCTCTAGGCGCAATACACCTAGTAGCGAGCCGGTGGAGAACATCGACAAAACGAAGGGTCGCAACAAGACTAGTTAAAAGAAGCAGCAGTTCGAAATGACGACCGTTGTTGCTTGATCTCAGATAAGATTGGGTTCCAAGTTTCACTTAAAGGGAAGCCCTTGTCCCTATTAATAATAGGGACAAGGGCTTCCATCTAAGTAAATCTTTCAACCTAATCTTATCTGATATTAAGCAACAAAGGTGTATAAAGGGGCCGCTGTTTCTGTTCTGCCTCAGTTTCCGGCGAGTAAGTGTAATCAGCGCACACTGAAGATGGCAGCCAGTTGGTCTGCCGAAATATTGTGTTTAATTGACTATGGTATCCGGCTGCAAACCCGAGATGAGTATTATCATGTTGATGGATTCATTGCACTAATTATATAAACTTCAGCAAGTACACTAACAGTTTCACATCGACAGAACTGTTTATCTCTTATTACTCGATTTCAGATTTACGGCCTTTGGTACTTTTCATGAATAGAGAAAAAACATCGCAGAGTCGTATTTCATTCATAATCTTGCTGATCACCCGTAAGCCTAATGTCCGTCGGCCAATTAATAAACGTCAGCAGTGAAAATGAAAAGAGAACCCGCGGAGCTTATCCAGCCTGTTTTCGAGTTAATCGCCAGTGTAATTAAATAAACTTGGTTATGCTCTTAAATGCCCTTCTGTAGCAAATGCGAACAGCTACCGGGGCGCACCGTTGGAGAACAACAAGTTGCAATGCAAGGTGTGGCGGAAGTAAATTAAGACTGCCTGCGGGGAAAGAAAGTGAATTAGCAGTAAGCGAAACATAATGAATTAGCAGTAAGGATACATTCCACTTGGGAATCTCGGAGGCTGGGTATGCAGTATCTCTGTCGTAGAAACATTCTGCAATGAGATAGCTGTTTAACATGGGTGCAGGAGATGTATATATAGTTCAACTGAAAACAATAAACTGCATTCGCTGCGGCGGAGCGCATTGAGCGCATTGAGACGCTGTGCTACGATGCACAAGGCCGTTCCCCGTCGGGGATTCGAATTCTCCCTCGGGCATGGTTGTTTGTGCCTTCTTTAGTATAAGCTAGTTCATAAGTAGTTTGTAAGTTTACGGACTGATGACCCCGTAGCTAAGTCCCTTAAGCTCTACAAACATTTTAACATTTTTAATCTGCATTCAGTCAC
The DNA here is from genome assembly GCA_026315105.1 of Locusta migratoria. Classification (NCBI taxonomy): domain Eukaryota; kingdom Metazoa; phylum Arthropoda; class Insecta; order Orthoptera; family Acrididae; genus Locusta; species Locusta migratoria. Next base: position 882,851,890 of record CM048744.1, on the reverse strand, counting down.
TCTTGTTATTTCATTCCACGATGTGTTTCGAGAGTTCACATTCTGTTCTGCAGGTAGAGCAACGATGTATACTACGCATTTTCTTGTTGGATGCAGCCTATTTTGGCTGTCCTTTCATTTTGCTTAAAAAAAAAATCTAACTGTTTGAAAAAAAGTGTGTAGACCGATATAATGCTGTTTCGCAATACATGCATACCGTCGATGTGTGAGTCTAAGATTACATTTAGACGGTTCTGTAATGTCTAGAATGCCCACCAGGATGCATTCGTGATGTCAGCGCCCTGTTGTAATAATTTTAGTACCCGTCACCTGCTTTGAGACAGACAATGAAGCACGTACAATATGAAGAACTCGTGATGCCCCGCAGACGCGTTAGTCAGCGAATCCACCAACTGATTGCATACCACGATTTAGGGAAGCGAAGTGGTCATGTCGTGCAATTGGCAGGCCCTTAAGACATTCAGAAGTCATGAGGGTGCCCATTCACACCTTGCATTTTCGGATCGATCGTGAAACACCACCTGAAGGGGGGATCATCGCATGGTAATCAAAGTTGGTACCCACGGCCTCGAAAACGCCGTCCTCAAACGTGTAATGGAGACCACACAACACATCCTGTGCACTCCCACATTGTGTATCGACATCTGGAATAAGCCCTGTTGGTATCCTTCCTGCCACATGCGTTGTTTGGCACTGACACGAGAAACAGATAGTGGACGAATGGCGCGCTTCATGTTCTTAGACCCGTTTCTTCATAACATCCGTCGACCATTGTGTTAAGGTTTAGCGGCTTCCAGGACAGAGGGCACGTCCTGCCAGTATTTTTGAGAGAAAGACAGGCGTAGACGTTGCCATAGGGCTGTGCTGAGCCATGTGATACGTGTTCAGGTGATCTCGTGATTCAGCAGACGTTAGCGGCAGAGCGATACCCCACAGACATTCTCCGATCACGTCTTATCCTTGGTGGCACAATACCCTGGGATATTATTACAACACGGTAATGCACAACCACACACAGTTCAAGTGTTTATGGATTGCCTACAGCATGTTCAAAATTTCCAGGTTTGTAAACCTATTGGACCTAACTGCTGTGGTGATCAGTCCCTAAAAATAAACTAACCAAAGAACTAAAACCTCTGACGGTGAACAACAGCCCACTTCGCACCAAGGCGCCGTAGAACGCTCGGCCACTCTACCGCGGCTCCTACAGCTTGTTAAGATATTCCGTTGCCAGCAAGATCCCCGGATATCTGCATCATTGAGCATGTTTGGGATTACATCGGAAGGGGCTTCCACCCCAGTAACTAATCGCGTGATCTGGAGGCACAGCTTCCACAACTGTGGTTGCCTCGGGGTGGTTTTAAAGGCTGTTGGCACCATTTGCAGCCACATATGGGCAAGAATTTCGGCCAAGAGAGTGCTAAACTCTTCTGAACTGGCGCTAACGTTCCACCAGCGACTTCCAAAGACGTTGTCTCTTTTATCTCATGTTGTACTTCAATAACGTGTCACAGTCTTTCATCGTATGTAGTTTCACTAATTTCCAGTAACACTCTGTAGGTGCTTCCGTTCTTTCGTCAAGACATTAGTATTATAAAATATGAAATTGTGAGAAATTGCCTGCAGTCTGTTGCGTTGGACAGAACCGTGAGTTTTGTCATAAATACACATATCTAATTTACTTTGTCTCACAGAACACGAAGCAATAAGATAAACAAACCTAATATTATATCGATGTAGAGATATACTCAAATATTATTCGTTACTACATTATGTTGTTGAGGAATGACACCTATACTTATATAAACTGTTACGTTCTTTAAAAAAATTACCGGTATTACTTCAGTTAAATGATATCAAATGCACAAATTGGCAAACAGAAATACAAATACCAAACTTACATTTTTAAGAAAACGTAACTTCATTGTTACTAGGCATTATCTTTTTTATTGGTTACAAAGCGCATGGAAAGACTTATAGTGCAACACGTAACATATCTGTAAAGCAATTAAGGCATCATAAGTCTTCTTCATTAAATTACAAAGAAAGTCGATGCCCTCTTCTCCCACATTTTTCCGTGTATCTATTGGAATTTCGTCTGCACCTACAGCCGATCCTTCGCACAATGAATAGTCTTTCAAAGTACTCTACCCAATTCTCCAAGATTTATTACTGGTCGCGCAGTACCTTATTCATCCTTCGTCTGATCATAGAAGTTGTATACTTGGACACCTTATCGCTCACTTAGCAGTCCGCAAGACTTGACTGCCATCCTCACTTCGTCCAGTTCTTCGTACACTCCTTCCATCGGTGTTACCTACCTTATAATATGTATTCTTTTGTGATCCACATATCACTGATAAACGATGAAGCCAAAAACTAAACGGATAAATTAACACTGTAACCAAGAAGCAGCTTACGTCAAACAAATAATGAAAGCTGCGAAACTTTTAAAATGCGAGGAAATTATTCGTTAAGAGACAAAATCGCAGAAGACAGCAAGAGAGTTTTGCCGATATGCTTACTATCGACTAGCAGAATATTGATTTCATACGTAACTCATGCCCTTAATTTTAATTTAAGGTTTATTTATTGTGCCAGTTTCGAGGAGACTCTCGTTATCAAAGAGTTTGAATAGTTATTTAAATTTTAATATTACGAGAGTTCGCGATCGAGGACGTAGTTATGCGCTATGAATAAGAAACATCCGTCTCGAGAACCAAGCGTTGTATTTCTTTCAGGAACATTGATTCTGTTATATACTAGAGAATACTCGATCCAAAATGTATATCGGAATGCATAAAGATAATGCCATACCGTGTTCTTGCTCCGACCTTTATCGTATACACAGGGCATGTGAAAGAATATCCGTGAAGCTCAAAATCCGCAGCGACTTCGTAAATGAATACAAAATGTGTCTTGGGAAATCAGGAGCTCAGCAAATTCTGAAAGCGTGCGGTGTTCGCGGACAGCTTTTGCAAACAACGTTGACGTTCCGAAGGGAAATCTGAACCAGCAACGTCCACTGCACATTAATAAATCGATAGCCTGCAATATTTAGCGACCTACACGGTTATATGAAATTCTGTGCTATGCAATCAGTTCACCTGTATCTGCGCTTTACGTTCACTAGCATTAGTTCAGAGAGGTTCAGGCCATCTGCTGTCAGGGCGACGAGCGAGGTAGCGCAGCGATTAATAGACAAGTGCGAGAGCGAAGGTACGAATTCCAGTCCGACAATCCACATTTATGTTTTCCATGATTTACCTAAATTGTTGGATGCAAAGAGCGGCATGCTTCCGTTAAAAGAACGCATTTGAGTTCGACTCTGTAGGAAGGCCAGAACCCATACGGCAGTCAGCGAAATGCCACGAGTAATAACATTGGACTGTGTTGGAATAGCTGTGCGTTCTAAGGTACCTTGCTACGGTGCGCGCGGACGTTATAGTTCGAGTCTTCTCTCGGAAATGGGTGTCTGTGTTTTGTTCTTAGGTTAAGTTAGTTTACGTAGGCCGGCCGCGGTGGCCGAGGAGACTGAGGCGCTCCAGTCACGGTCTGCACGGCCACTACGGTCGGGGATTCGAATCCCCCCTCGGGCATGGATATTTGTGCCGTCCTGTCTTAGCTAGTTCATAAGTTGTTTGTAAGCTTAGGGACTGATGACCCCGTAGTTAAGTCCCATAATTTCTACAAACATAATGCATTGGAGGGAAGACCAAGAGATGGATACAGTAAGCAGATTCAGACAGATGTAGGTTGCCGTTCTTATGTGGAGATGAAGAGGCTTGCTCAGGATAGGGTATTGTGGAGAGCTGCATCAAACCAGTCTCCGGACTGAAGACCAAAACAACAACAATAAGTTTACGTAGTTCGTAAGTATAGGCACCGATGACCACTGCATGTTAGGTCCCATAACTTTACAAACATTTTACCATTTTGAAGTGGATAACTTTACAATTTGCGCCTTAAGGAAGGTGTGTAAGGATAGCACTTGCGGCCGCAATTATCAGTGTGTCTCCAGTGGTGTAGGATCACCACAACTGCCGAGAAAGTAGGAGAACCAGGTACATAATCACTGCTAAATAGAAATTATCAACTTCCACATTGATTTATTTGAATGCCCAATACGAACTAATATCATTAATCCCTTTGTGTGCTGGAAACAAATTCAACTGTGCCATTGGTTACAGATTTTTTTAAACCAAATTATATAAACAGTTCCTGTGATGGAAAAAATACGAAACTTTAGATGTCTTCTTATATAAGGTCGCCTACTCCAGGGGCATTGTTTGACTTCATTCTTTCAGTGTTGGGTCACGTTATTCTCATAGTGTCGAATCTTCAATTTTGTATTCATTTACTTCTCGTTAGTTTCGTATAATATTGGCGTTAAGTTCATATGCTTTGTGTAACCCCATTATATATTTCTTTAAACCTTCCCAGTTTTTACATTTTAACTCTTGATATTCTTACAATCGCAGTGCTATATGAGGCAGTTATTATATGTACAAAATAAATTATAAATTATTTACTTTATTATTAGTCTAGCTGTATTTCTAGCGGTGACAAATATTTCTTTTTCTGGTCACTTTCGGACATGTCCAAAGGAACAGACACCACACATTGAAACACTATAGATCACCCTTCTATTAATGCTTTTTTAAGTAAGTAGGTCTTCAATTTATTTAATTTCATGTAAACATGTATCGATTGTTCTGTAGATGTGTTATCTAAGATGTATTGCTTATACTGTATTTAATTCTGGTATGAAATCCTGTTTAATTTTGTAAAGACACATTTATGTAAATATTAAGTATGAAACTTATATAACTGTCAAGCAATTTTTGTGACTATTTCTATAGTAATTCGCTGGTTCATGCACAGGAAATTTAAAAATATTGCATATAGTTGGTATGTAAAAACTGTATAGTGTGGCCGGTTGAGAACGACACTATGTGTGTAATATAAAAGGTGGAAACTGTCTGAAGAATTTTCGAGCAGCGTTGCCTGGAAGTGAACAAAGAGTTGTCGAGTTCTGGATAGCATAGTAGTATCACCTCTGTAACGAGCTGCGGGCTGTTGAGGCATAATGTTCTGGAAATATCTTGAGTTTTTCCTCGGATGTCAACGGTATTACTCTTACGATGCTGTCAGTTGTATAATAAGCTCTAAAACGTACAATTTCAACGCCAAGAAGAGATTTTTTGAGCTCCAAGTTATTGTGGAACCAGGACATGTTTCCCGCTTAAATTTGTTGCTACCATGAACTACGACGTCTTCACCACCGCCAATACAGGACTATCAAGTAAATATGGTTTTAGTATCTATTGTAATGAACCAGCAAAGTATGATTATGTGTGTTAATAATCACCGGCATCAGTTTTAATCTGGTGGTAGATATTATCATTTATCCTAATCATTGTTCCTAGACAAGATTGTTACTTAGTAAATGCTTTTCCGAGTATCCGAATCATGAAAGCATAACAGTGCCAGTGTTAGCTTTTTTTCTATAACAGCAGCATGTCGTTTAAGTAACTCAGTAAATTCTAACTCCATACTGAAATCGTAATCAGTCTAGAAAGTTCTGTCAAGGAAACAACATTTAGTAAAAGTGCTATTGCCTAAACATAATAATATTTTATAATCATAGTCAAAACACACACACACACACACACACACACACACACACACACACACACACATATATATATATATATATATATATATATATATATATATAATTAAATTGTATGTTAATACAATAAATAAATAATATTACGTTGAGAACACTCACAGACCACACGAAAATCAAGTGAACGGACAAAACAACATAGCAACAAAACGAAAGGCATTCCACTTAAAACGGGTGATATGGAAACAGTACACAGTTTAAAACAAGTGAAGTGCAGTGACAAAGAATGAAACTGAAGAAACGACACAGAAAGAGGTGAAAAGTACCGTACACAACCGAAAAAACACACGCCAGGCTTGAACCAACTACAGCCAACAAGACGGAGAGACAGCAGTGAAAAGTAAAGAAGAGACAGCAACATCATGAGTAGACCTAATATGTTTAAAACACAAAGGGCCTAACGTGCACGCTTTTAAAATAAAAAGCGAACTGCGTCTGTTATAAAACAAATCTCAACCTACATAAAACTGTACAACGTATACAGTTTAACCTATCCAGATCAAATAATATTATACCTCAATATATTAATGTACAGATTAAAAACGGTTCTGCCAGTGCACAAAAAACTAAACAAATTGCTTAAAAACTTTGTCTAAATAACGAAATAAAGTCACTCTATGCCAAAAAGCAAACTCTAAATATGGATATATATAAAGTGCATTCCAATCCGACGACAGTTGTCAATAATACTGCTGTTTTCTCCTAATTTTTGAAAAGGGTTGAAAGTCGAACAAGTTAAGTGGTAGAAAAAGCTGAAAGGTATCCATAAGAAAAAGTTCACGAAGTTAAAATCTAAACAGTTCCCTAACACACACGCCAAATACAGCGATTCACTAGAAAAACATAACTACCATCCATCACTGATAAACCTCACTGACACCGTGTTAGAAACAAGCGCCATACAACTTAAAGGTCTGAAAAACAACATCAACACAAATATAGAAGAAAACTATATAGAAAACCTGATAGTAGAATCAGTAAATATCCTCCTACAAGGAAACAAAAAAGAATCAAGTGAAGTAAACATTGTTATTACAAGAGAGCTTGTAAGTAATGAAATCTAAAACGTAATAACACATTTGTAGCAGAACACGGGAAACCAAAGCAACACAGATTCCACTACACTGACAAAACTAAAAAAGTTACAACAACAAAACTCCATCATTACAAGATCAGATAAAGGAAACACAGTGTATAATTAATCTAATTATACAAAACAATTTGTACAAATCATTGTATCATTTACTAACCAAAGAAGATGCTTTTAAAATAAAAAACGAAACGCGTCTGATGTAAAATAAATCTCTCATTTGCAGTCAGCGTAAGACGAATTACCTCTGATAGTCAGTTTTAACAGATGCTGCGGAAGCTGACCACAGAAAAAAATAAATAAATAAGGGATTGTAGCTTTTTTGCGATGCCCAGTTAATGTTGTGACTGGAGTCATTGATAGACAAAATATCACAGGTTCGGAGCAATGTCGCCTTTCATCCTAAGTTCTATTGTGACCCATAATGTTCAAATGGATTACAACTGCATCGAATCATAGTGTAGATTAGAATTATAATGGTCTTAAACTGTCTTGAGAGGACATAGTCGTAAGAGAATGCCGATATTAAATCAATCTTATAATCATCAAACTTCAGATAAGCACAGGAAGAAACTGATAGAGTTAGAGAACTGAAATTTTCACCGGATACAAATGAAACACCATCCTCAATGATCATAATTTTTAGTGTTTTTATGTATGTTGCAACAAACATTTATTCTGTTCCAAAAGATAAAGAGGAGGAGCAAATTAAAATAGCTGAGGTTCAGGATTTCTATATCAGGGTAGACGATAACGCTCATTCCAACAGAGCTGCACTGGTGGACAACATTGTTGAAGTTGAGAGGATTGAACGAGTGTAGTGGCTAGCTTATCCACCGGACTTAAAGCCGATTCTGCATATTTGAGACTTAGCAGACGCATTGCATCCAGACCAGCATATCCCACAACGTTTACTGAGTTGTATGTTGCACTCATGGAAGAATGGCCAAATATCTCGCAGGAGTTGATTGAGAATCTCATACTGTTCATGCCACACAGTCGTGAAACTGTTCTGGCCGTCTGAGGTTATCAAACACCATATTAGAAGACAACAAGAATGACTTTTTCACTATTATGATAGCCCCATGATGCCGACTCTTACGTAAACCTCAAGTAAAGAGTTAACACAGAAAAATATCAATGGATAAACAAGCAGCCCTCAGTCGCAAATTAAAAATTATTTTACCAGGTTTCGGCAATGACTAAGATTCACTTCATCGGAAAATATAAAACAAAACAAGTCACATAATTGAATGTACTATTCAGCTGTATAGCATACGTCACAACTTTTAAAAAGAATTTTTTTGGAAAAAGCCAAACACTATGGGCACGGGAGGCATCCGTTCAGGCTTGCAGCCCATAGTGGCTAGTTTTTTTCAAAATATTTCTTTTTAAAATTTGTGACGTAAGCTATACAGCTGAATAGTATATCTTATTATGTGACTTGTTTTGTTTTATATCTTCTGATGAAGGCAATCTTAGTCATTACCGAAACCTGGTAAAATAATTTTTAATTTGCGATCGAGGGCTGCTTGTTTATCAATTGACTTTGTAACGGTCACTGACAATAGCTGTTATGTTTAATATTTTATAGAAAAATATCTTTCTGTATCAAACTAAAATTACAATTGTAACCAATAACTGAATAAAAAAGAAATTTGCTAACATCGAATATTAATTTAAGGTTAAGGAAGTCTTTTCTGAAGGCACTTTTGAAATGTGGTGCTACAGAAGAAAGCTGAAGATTAGGTGGGTAGATCGCATAACTAATGAACAGGTACTGAACAGAATTGGTGAGAAAAGGAAGTTTTGGCATACCCTGACTAAAAGAAGGGATCGCTTGGTAGGACACATTCTTAGACATCGGGGAATCGTAAATTTAGCATTGGAGGGGAGTGTGTGGGGTAAAAATCGCAGAGGGAGACCAAGAGACGCGTATAGTAAGCAGATTCAACTGGATGTGGGTTGTCGTTCTTATGAGGAGATGAAAATTCTTGCTCAGGATAGAGTAGGATGGAGAGCTGCATCAAACCAGTCTCCGGACTGAAGACCATAACAACATCTGAATAAAACAAATTACCGTTTGTATATTGTGTATGATATATCACCTAATTCCGTAATTGGTTTTGGCAGTAACCAACCCCGTATCTCGAGGAATGGTAAGGACTGGACTAAAATAAACGAATAAACAAACAAACAACTAAAATGACATAAAAGTTTTCTGGGTGTTGTACCGCCTCATGATGTAAGAAGGCTACAACACAATAAATCAGCAGTAGCCGAACACCAGCAAGATTGCAGCAAAAAGATAAAATTTAACGATGCCAGAATACTCGCCAAGCTACCAGGGATGGTTAAACGCAAGATAAGGGAAGCCATCGAAATTGTAAAACACCGTAATAACATGAATATAGAAGTTGGACTCAGGCTTTCCTCCTCTTGGCTGCCAGCCATCACAGCGAAATAGACCGCACTGACAACACACACGCGAGCGTCACCAGTAAGCAACTGCCGCCGCGCGGCCCACGGCCAGCAGGAGAGAAACGAAGCCCTCACCCTATTCGCCGATGAACACCAATCATGTCTCGCTATGCAAAAAGCAACAGCTAACCTCCACTCCCTCCACCTCAGCATCCTATCATAATAAAGTTCCATTCTTCCGTCAAAAATTAACCAATAACATCGCTTATTTTTAAAAATTGTGACGTAATGTCTAAATGAAAGTAATATATAGTGTAGTAACAACCAGCTCACATCAGTATACCCAGATGAAGGCCACTGTAACGTTGGCCGAAACGTCGGTTATTTAAGTTTAATATTCATAGAATATATGACATCAACTGCGATTGGGCAAAGCTGAAAATGTGTACCCAGCCGGGATTCGAACCCGGGTCTCCTGCTATCTAGGCGGTTGCGCTGACCCCTACACCGCTGGGGACACAGTGATCACCGCACCTGCAAGGACTACCTAACCACGCCTCCCGTCAGATAAAAATTCCCAGGCGTGCTTAGGTAGTCCTTGCAGGTGCGGTGATCACTGTGTCCCCAGTGGTGTAGGGGTCAGCGCAACTGCCTAGATAGCAGGAGACCCGGGTTCGAATCCCGGCTGGGTACACATTTTCAGCCTTGCCCAATCGCAGTTGATGTCATATATTCTATGAATATTAAATAATAACAACTGCAGGATCAGGAGTGACGTCTGTTCAAATGTTTGTACAGTTTATGGGACTTAACTACGGGGTTATCAGTCCGTAAACTTACAAACTACTTATGAACTACTTACGAACTAGGACGGCACAAATATCCATGCCCGAGGGGGGATTCGAACCCACGACCGTAGTGGCCGTGCAGACCGTGACTGGAGCGCCTCAGTCTCCACCGCGGCCGGCTGACGTCTGTTCTTTCGAAACAGACGCTACATGTATATACGGTTATTTAAGTATTAGCCTTCTTACATCATGACGCGGTACAACACCCAAAAAACTTTTATGTCATGTGACTCTGGCCGCGAAAGCCTACGTAATTAAATAACTAAAAATTAAGCAGAAGGTGCCAGTATCGAAGCTCCTCCATGGCAAAAATTTAATTTAGTGCCTGGCGTTCTATCAAAAATTGTGGCTGAATGCTGCTACATGTCTTCATATTTTGCTTTTTTATCCACTTCAGGTGTCACAGTTTTCTGCCTAATAAATTTTGACGCAGTTAAGTGATTTGATGCGTTACGAGATCACATCGCCTGATCTCGGGAACTTCTGGAGAGTGGTATCGGCAGTATGTGTGCGGGCGGGAGGGGGGAGGGGACGAGAAGAAGAAGGCCACTGGAGAACTTGTCGGGGCGGCGGCACTGTACACACACTGCCGGCAGCCGGCCTGTTGACAAGGGGACGGACAACACGGCTGGGAGGCTCTTTTTCCGAAACGCGGAGTTGGCAAGAACTGCGCTGCCGCCACGGCTGCCTTTCCGGTCAGCTGAGCGTCAACGGCAGATGCCGCTGCCGTCGTGCGTGGCGAGTCTAAGGGAGGTCCAAAAAACGAGGAGGAGGAGTGCTAGAGGGAGAGAGAGAGAGATGCCCGCAGCTCGCGACATCCGTTCCGACGGAGGCGGACAACTTTCAAAGTCTGCCGCTTCTGCTGCACTCTCCACTAACGCCGAGTTTGCACTGCTTCTTCTCTGGCGAGAAAATCCTCTCCGATTCCTCTCACAATAGCACTGATACTGATCCTTTTCGGAAGTGGAGTTAACTTCACTCGGCTCCGAGACGCAAGTGCTTCTTTTCCGTACGCCGAAGCCTGCGTATGGGTAGCGGTTGTGTGCACTCTTTGAGTCACTGAAAAATTGCTCCTTTCGTGTTATTAGTTTTTATTTGCAAATCTAGAAATAAGAACCCTCAGAAAGGCGGAATTTTGTCACTCAACACATCAGTAGTGATCCGTTTTTGGAAATAAAATTGCCGTTTTCTTTCTGCAATTTATTGCACCCAGACCCGTTTTGCTTTTGTTAGCTTTCATACGTCGTCAGAAGGTTGCTTTCACGTTTTTAGCGTTTGGGTTTCATTATTATTTCGATGTGGTTACAGAATGTCACATAATTCTTCCACTTACGTAATTTTTTGTGACGTTTTTCTTTTCTTTACGCATTGAACCATTACACTGCGTGGTTCGTAAATAATACGTTCAAAAGTATCATCAAACTTTCAGTGTTCAGTCTTGAGCATTGTCCTCTTAGAAAATTCCTCTATGATCCCATATTTTATGCTACCATTGGTGCTTCGTCTAATCTTAAGCTTGTTACTTCAAAAACATTATTCTACATCTACATCTACAACCATACTTCGCAAGCCACCTGATGGTGTGTGGCGGAGGGTACCTTGAGTACCACTATCGATTTTCCCTCCTATTCCAGTCACGTATTGTTCGCGCGGAAAGAAGGATTGTCGGTATGCCTCTGTGTGGGCTCTAATCTCTCTGATTTTATCCTCACGGTCTCTTCGCGAGATATATGTAGGACAGAGCAATATACTGCTAGACTCCTCGGTAAAGGTATGTTCTCGAAACTTCGACAAAAGCCCGTACCGAGCGACAGAGCGTCTCTCCTGCAGAGTCTTCCACTGGAGTTTATCGATCATCTCCGTAACGCTTTCACGATTAAAATGATCCTGTAACGAAGCGCGCTGCTCTCCGTTGGATCTTCTCTACCTCCTCTATCAATCCCACCTGGTACGGATCCCACACCGGTGAGTAGTATTCAAGCTGTGGGCGAACAAGTGTACTGTAACCTACTTCCTTTGTTTTCGGACTGCATTTCCTTAGTATTCTTCCAATGAATCCAAGTCTGGCATCTGCTTTACCGACGATTGATTTTATATGGTCGTTCCATTTTAAATCCCTCCTAATGACTACTCCCAGATACTTTATGGAATTAACTGCTTCCAGTTGCTGCCCTGCTATAGTGTACCTAAATGGTAAAGGATCTTTCTTTCTATTGATCCAGTCCAAGTAGTTTCTCTTTGGCCTAACTCGTGGGAGAAGAGCAAATAGCATTTCAATTAACAGTATCACATTCATTACTGGAAACTTGGTTGATATCATTTTGACAGTTGTCTAGTGATTGATTACAAACATCTTCTTAACTAAAGTGCGTCAAATTTTAAGTTGATCGTAATAGTGCCTCACCTTTTAAGTTGACCGTAATCGAACTTCAATTTCTATACCCGCATCACTCACAGACAAAAATCCAATTGAATTCCTGATAATAATATTAAAAAGTCCTTGTACGAAGCATTAATTCTGTATATAAAAATTAATGAATTGTCCTGAAGTCATTCAGATTCTATAACAATCTGGAGATCAACTTCGTGAAATTTTGGTTGGCTGTCTTATAGATTGTAAAAACACTTGATCGATCGTTCTTCTCACTTAATATTATTATATAATTTCAACCAAAACTCTATAAAGAAAAAACTGATCTTCTCTCATTTACAATTATAAATTGCAATTTGCACAAATTAATAACGTTGAGTTTATATAGAAGACTTAGTCTTACATAAACTGTATAAACATACGTCTCGTCTCAAGACAAGGCTTTGAGGAATTAACTCATTAAACATTTAACAATAAAGTTTGTTCATTTCTTTAGCTGTTCCGTGGAACGATCAAGCGATGCAATCAACAAAGCACAGCATTTTTCGTCGCCTCGTAGCCTTCGGCACGGAATACTTATTGGCCAGCAAATTTTAGTTGAGACTTCGATTGCGTAGAAGGTGCTCCGCCGAATTGCAGCACAAGCAAAATCAAATTACAGAACATTTTAAGTACCTTATGATAAAAATATTTATACATAAAAACTTAATATCCTTTTTATAGATATCCTGCAAAACAGACCTGACTTATGACAGTAGGAACTGTTTATTCCTTCGTCTCACTACACTACCCTCAACTGCCGAACATTTCAGTCTCTCTGGTAACCTTCCTTCTCCATGCATGTAACATGGCGGTACCATTAGACTCTTTAACATAGAGTGTTCATTCTCAATTTTTCTTTGATTTCCTCATTATCGGCACCCTCTTGCCATCGTTGCTATTATTACCTGCAGTCACCCTTGCTAGAACTTTCACTTTGTTTTAACTTCATCATTTATATTGTTTGAGCATTCCGCGGACCGCGTGCGAACGTCTGATCTACGTCACGGGGTGGCAGATACTGCTGCCAGCCTGCTGCTCTCCCAAAGGCGAGCGCTGCTATACGATAAAGTCTCTGACCTGAGGAGCCATATCGATAACTGTTCACAGAGAAATATTTTACACTGACAAATTAAATATAACAAGCAATCACAGTCATACAGAAAAATACAAAATACAAATAAAATAAAATAATATATACATAAACAATTACAATAAAGATAATAAATAAATGACAGAAAATGTTCACAATTAAGTCACCTACATACATCACGATAATTAATTAAGTCACATAAGAAGTTCATTGCTACATATTCACTATAAACAGGTTCAAACGAATAATATGTTCAAAATGAAGCTCATTCCTCGTTATAATGTAAGGCTTACCTTAAGGGTTACCTTACAATATAACGTGCTCTTAAGAGGCCAGGATGTACACACCCTAGAAATATTGGAAAATTATTGTCGCTCCAGGAAATGCTTTAAACAAATAGCATAAAGGATTCCACAAAATTTGATAACATGGTGAAGATACCCTAGAAGCATCACGTGCTTGTGGAAAGAGAAAACAGTCACCCATTGCATGTCAGTTTAGTTCAGGCTCAGTGGTACTTCGCGGTGAACAGAAAAATTCCGACCAACTATAAACTTCATGCACTTCACCTGGCAGCGCATCCCACGTGCACCGCTTGCGGATTAGTCATCGAACTGCTCCCCAGTATATCACACCCGCAAACGTACTCACTCCGGATGACAAACCATATCCTGCAACCAAACGGAACGCGACGAATTGGTTGAAAGGACAAACGACGTACTACCTTTTAGCGTCACCTGATAAATGCAAACAAGACTTTTTAGTATATTTGACAGTACAGCTACACGAGCTCCGACGTAACAAGAAGTATAAAGAATACTTAGCAAATTTCTTAGATAAGACGATATTACTTTAAACAACTCAGAAGCGACTCACTGAAAGATTAGAAATTCTGCACATAGGAAGAGAAAAGAAAAAGATTAGTCCTTTATCTACAACATTACCACTTAATTACCTTCGCACACTCTTAAAGATGTGCTCATCAATTTGAATTTCTTTATTCTTGCCCAAAACTTATTTTATTTTGAAGAAAAAACGTTTTGTTCATTTATATCATTACCTTTTATACAAGAATTAGTTGACAGGCGGCGCTACAACTTACTTGAAGCTCCATTGTTCGAGTCACTTCAATAGGCAGCAGAAGACGCCTTTTTTTATCCTTGAAGATCGGCTGTGACGCAAATTTAAGCAGCTTACTCTATCCAACCAGAAGATACAAATTTGAGTTTTGTATACAGTGACAGTATCACGAGAACAGGAGTAAAGGCAATGTTTTAATCTCCGAGGAAGTTTCAAATCAGCGAAAACTCCGCTGCATAGTGAAAGTAATCAAGTTTAATGTAGTTTGTAAGTTTATGGACAAATGACCTAAGGATTTCAAACATTTCAGATTCCGTATAAGCAAATGTTATCTACTTTTGATAGCAGAAATAAAGTAAATGTAGAATGGTTATGGGAAGGTATCTGAAAAAGTGAAATTTGTTGACATCCAGTATTAATTTAAATGTTAGGAAATATTATCTGAAGGAATTTTAGGGTAGCATTGTACGGCAGAGAAACGTGGACGACAAGAAGTTCAGACAAAAAGATGATAGCTTTTAAAATGTGATGCTACAGACGAATGCTGAAGATGAGATAGGAAAATCAGGCAATCGATGAGGAATTAGTGAAGAAAATTGGGAAGAAATTTCTGGAATACCTTGGCTAAGAGATGGGGCAGATTGGTGGTACACATTCTAGGACTTAAAGTAATTTTCCATTTAGCATTGAAAGGAAGTGTGTGGGATAAAAATCGTAGAGGGAGACAGAGATGAATATAATAAGGAGGTTCGAGTGGATGTAGGTTGCTGATCTCATTTGGAGATTAATAGGCTTGTGCACGAGAACGTAGCTTGGAGAGCTGTATCAAACCAGTATGAGGATTGACAACCAGTAGTTTTCGATTACAGTTGGAAATTCCACAATGAGATGCTAAAATATTCTTTAAAAGAACCTTAGTTCTTTACCGCCAACAGTCACACAAAAACAAGCTTTCGGAAATATTTTCCCTTCATCTTCCTAGTTACACGTGCTTTAGAGGTGTAGTTGACGTAGACAACACTTGTAAATGGCAATAAAAGCTGAAACAGGTCTGGAGATAGTTTCCCTTCTTTTTCCCAGTTACCTATGATTTGGACTTGTAGTTCACGTAGACAATACTTGTAAATGGCAATCAAAGCCGAAATAGGCCTCTTCGTAATAAAATTAATAATTACAAAGTAATTAATTGGAACTATTAGTAATAATAAATTATGAACCGTCATCAAACGGCAAATTCCTGTTTGCCGTGGCTGTTGTCTAACGTTATTTTATTGTTTTGTGTAAGCAGTATCAGTGTGCCTAGAAGTATAAAGCGTCATTCGAATACGTTTCCTAGTTACAACGAGGGAGAATAGTTGTCGAAAATTTTGTCGGCCGTAACAAGGCAACTCTGAAGCGGATGTGATGTCGCTGGATGCAACAGGGATTGGATGGATTGCACCTACCTCACTGCACACTACACGAAATAACAGGCGTATTTTGCTCGTTGCAGTGATGGATCCCTCAGTCACATCACCAACCGTATCACCGCGAATTTGGTCCACAATGCAATAGTGTACGGTCGTACCAGTGTACTTCGTTCATAGAAGAGTGGACAGTCCGGTGACCATTCCATGCTGCGTTTAATGTTGAACAGCAGAATGGAACTACATGGATGTGTGTGGTCCTTACTTCAGTTTAACTTACTTAAAATAGTTTGTAACCCTATGAACCGATGACCAAGGTAATTTGCTCCCGTAGATTTACAAAAAAATTTAATTTTTTCCCCATTACGATGGGCGGATTAGAGTATAAAGACACCTTGATTGGATATTGTCGAACAGGTGCCGTATACATCTCCTAACTGGTCCAAAACTCGGTACTATGGTTTGGGGTTTCATTGGATTCCAGTTCCTCTCTCCCGTAATAGGCGCTGTAGGTACACAAAGATGCAAAAGACGTTCTGTGGGCCATTTTGCAACAAGACAGTGTGCGACAGCACGTAGGAAGAAATGTTCATGATTCTTTCGACCACCATCGAACTGTACTATTTCCTTGCCATCCCTGTTGACCCGATCCCATGGCAATCGAAAACGCGTGGTCGGTGATTGCCCAATGACTGGCCTACCCACAGCAAGGCAAGAGCGACTTTGGCAATAATCGAAACAGCATGGACTGCTGTAACTCAACAATCAATAAGAATACACCTTCTTCAGGTTGGTAAGTAGATCACCAATAAGAATTTTCACTTCTCTTAAGCGGTTTCAGCGTTTTATATCATCATCTTCAGAAGGGTTAAAAACATTTTTACTTGGGTGAATATATAAAATAAAATGTTTCTCGTTGAAATGTAAAATATGATAAAAATCTGTGTCTCACCTACGTATAAGACAGACGTACGTGAGAAACAGTCGTAGTTTATCTTTTAATCTGACGATCCATTTTGGTGACGTATATTTTAATGTGTTGACCACGCGTTTTTACTCATTTACACTTCAATCTTTATTTCATATGTTATTCAAAGTGAACATGTTTAAACCCTTCTAAAGATGATGATACAAATCATTGAAAGCGGTTAAGAGAAATAAACATTGTGGAAAAATTAACAGAAATAAAGATATTCTACTGGCATTCTTGGCTTAACAACCTTCTGAAGTTGTATTTTTATTAATATTATAAACAGATAGCTCTTCACAGGGGGCGCAATATGCTAGGTACCTACAACACTATCTTTGATTCAATGAAGGGGTGTGTAGCAATTGTTATAGATGGCACTGGTGGCAACACTCAATACTGATTTCATCGCCATCTGCACTCCATACGAACGTGTATTTTCAATCGCGCCGTCTCTCAAACAAATGTGGCTATGATATATAAAGTTGTTTTGTTGTATTTTCGATAGTCAGCAGAGGACCTCGGAGTTCTATGGCGAGAATTTGGAGAAGTAGTCTGCAAATAGGACAGTTTTTATTTTTTGTAGCGGCATTTCAATTTCATGACAAATGAAACTTTGGTGAAATAAATCACACTTGCATGTTTTCAGGACCCAGTTTGGGATTTCCACTACTTTTATCATTTTTACATATATCTTTGATGAAATATTTATAATAATAAAAATTTAATATGTATAAATTTTCTAATACAATACATAATGTGCAATAAAAACAATACACAATAAAATTTTACTTATTTTAACTGTAATCGCTTAGTGCTGCGGCTTCTACCTTTCACCTTATTTAACCTTGTATTTAATGGTACATTTTTCTTAGTTATGTAGCAAAAAATCTGTAATTTTTTTTTTTTTATTTCTGTGCAAAGAACGTATTCTCCTACGAAACAATATTTAAAATCATTTCTCAAACCTCTATTAAATGACTTACGACAAAAGAATATGGCGGTAGAGGGACATGAAGAATTATATCTGTAAACGAAAGTAACTCGATAATGAATTTTGAAAAATTTTTACTTGAAAATTGTCTGGATGCGACGCATAAGAGACAAGATAGTGGCATCCTCTAGCGGGGTCCGGTAATGCTGTCATTATCAGGTTCTAGTAGCTGGCAGCGTTTGTAATATTTGGTGTCTATCCGTTGAATGGCGCGAACGAAAAAGAGGGAAAACGTTACAGGCACAGACATTTTCAAATCGCCGTTACTTTTGCAAATATATCTGAAACAGTGTGAGATTCGGAAAAACTGAAGTAGCAGAGTTTTAGAGAATTTTATCGTCTACAAATCTGTTTATTCAATCATCTTCTCAGATGACCGATTACGGCTTTATTTGCAATTAAATTTCGAACTATCACGAAGCTACTTTTGGTGTTACTAACCTAAAGTGAGCAAACGTGTTCTGCTTACAGAGCATCCAAGAATACCGGAATGCCTTGTACGTCATCGTGAGTACAATGCTGCTAATTCTGGGAAGATTTCTCTAGAGATGACACAGTGGTTTTCCGCACTGGCATGCGAATGGTAATTGTGGGCTGCGCGGTGACAGCGAAGAACAAAGCATTCGAGGGGTGTGTGTGGGTGGAGGGGAGGGGAGGGAAACACTTGTTTGCATCGCCAGTCGGGCATAATTATGTCTGCCGGTGGCCACTAATTAACCAGCCAGGCCGTGCGGATAAAGAGCGACCCAAGGAAAAAGTTCGCAGCGATATTCCCGATTTAATTACTCTCAAAGGACGCCGTGACGAGTCTAATTTGCAAGATGACATCCCTCGCAAATCTCTCTTTGCGATCTCCGGCCTTTGATGTGATCCCGTGAAGCTCCTTCGCTCGAGAGGCGGCCTAGACCCGGATTAGCGAGTGACGTAGGCGTGATACTCTGCTAAGCCTACGTCTGGGAGATGTATACTGGGTCGTGGAGCACGTGCTCCCAAAACAAGTTTCCCGTCCGCGTAATGGATCTGCCAAGAAGGAAACATTGCCTAAATACATTTCCCACTTTCCTTTCTGTAATTACCCTCTGACGGGGTGTATTAAGCATCTGCTATTTTCGTATTACGACGACCTCTTTACGCATCGTAATTAAATTTGTTACTTGATTCGCAGTTATGTTCCAAGTGAAACACAAAATGACAGATTAATTACGCCACAGGTATACCTTATTTAAAACCTTTGTACTGGAGATATGGAAGCGTCGCCACAATGTCAGGGATCCAGCGACATTGGAGATATTTTGTGAAATATTTATTTGCATGCCCTGTGGTTCGCAAGCCTGTTATCGTCTATTCTCTCTCTAACTTGCTGTACGTTTGTATATTAAGACGATAGTTTTTCATGGTGGCGTTGGTTTTGATCGTGAACAGAAAACTGCAGTAGTTAAATCCCGTAGATATGTAACCATTTGAACAATTCACCCATCTGGCAGTATTTTCAAGCTGTCGTTTAGCCGGAAGATCAAAAGCAGTTCCTCGCCGTGGAGGTTTGAGTCCTCCCTGGGGCATGGGTGTGTGTGTTGTCCTTAGGTTAGTTCACCTAGGTTTAAGTAGTTTGTAAGCTACGGACTGATAACCACGCAGTTTGGTCCGATAGATTTACAAACATTTGAACATCAAAAGCAGTTCCAAAACGATTTCGACCGGTTATCTGTATGGAGTGAAAAATGGTTATTGGCCCTAAATACCGAAGTCATTCACATCTACACTAAATTAAATCCGGTAAACTTCCCTTACACGAAAAATCATTCAAATCTAAAAGCCGTTAATTCAAATAAATACCTAGGATTTACTATTATAAACATATTATCTTGCAAAGAACACAAACAAAATATAGTAGGGAAGGCGAACCAAAGGCTGCGATTCTTTCGCAGAACAGAAAAAGCTTCTTGTAAAGAAAATGCTCACACTACATTTGTCCGTCGTAATGCTGCGCATTGTGGTATCTTCACCAGGTGGGACTGACGGAGGAATTGGGAAAAGTTCAAGGATGGCAGATCTTTTTATATTATTGCGATAAACAGGGGGCGGGGGAGAAGTATGGGAAATAATGGACGATTTGGATTAGAAATGGTCAGTGACCGTATGTTATTGTTCAATTAATTGTACGTTGTCAGTCTGCAATGTACTATTAAATGAACAAAATATGGTCACTGAAATTTGTCAGTTTAACTTGTGTCAATGATGTATTGGATTTGCTGTTTAAAAATTATCCATTGTATGTAACATTTATGTCGAGGCACATGGACAGGATGGTGCGAAACTACTCGCCAAATAAATGGTTAATGCGACATCGACGGAAATTGTGAAGAATAAAAAGATATATTCATCTCATGTCCCTTTGATTTCTACTGTTCTATCACGCTGTTTTGAATCTTTGTTGTAACGTGTAGACATACACCACTGCTCTCGGTCATTCAAATATTCAATTGTTTGTAAAGCTTATGCGACTTAACTACGGGGTCATCAGTTCCTAAACTTACAAACTACTTATGAACTAGCTAACACTAAGGACGGCACAAATATCCATGCCCGAGGGGGGATTCGGACCCCCGACCGAAGTGGCCGTGCAGACCGTGACTGCAGCGACTCAATCCCCTCGGCCACCGCGGCCGGCTCGGTCATTAAATGGAGTATTTGAGGCAATGGATTACGATTTCGAATGACGGCGGTTCAAACTCGACTGGGACCACCCTTACTTAGGCACTCTGTGATTTCTGTAGTTCAATCCAGGCAAATTTTGGGATGGTTCCTTTCCAAGTGCACGGTCGACTTCCTTCAGAATTCTTAACAACAAAAGAATCCGAACGTGTGCTCCAATGACCACGCTGTCGACGGAACGTTAACCCTGACGTTCCTTCTTTCTTCCGGCATTAACTGCAATCAAAAAACTGTCGAAATGTTTGTAAAACCAAGGGACTCAATCGCTGCGGTTAGTCCCTAGGCATACAAACTACTTAAACTAACGTATGCGAAAGACAACAGTCACACCCATACCCAAGGGAGGACTCAGCCTCCGACGACGAGCAGCCGAGAGTTCCGTAGACAAGCACTTCAGAGCGCTCGGCCACTCCACCGCGGATAAACAGGGGAACAGCAAGTATGTACAAACGAAATGTAATGGGTCGCACGCATGTTGTGCGGGAACTCCTCCTGACCGCCAAGCTATAAGGATTTGTTCCAGTGCGCCTTGGGTTTCACGAAAATCGAGATCAAAGTAAAGCGCGTGACTGCTATAACTGTAACGAGTCACCAGCAGTACGTAATTCAGCGTGGTGTAATTAGCAAAGCGCTCGACTACCACACAGACGACCCGCTTTCAAATCTTGCTTCGAACCTACTTCTTTTTGTTTTTACACTTGAGCAACAACTAATTGTTGCTCAAGTGCTTACATAGCCACTCTTATGTTAATTCTTGAGCACTTGGTCATGATGATAGATTATGTGATTGCTCAAAATTTTGTGTATTGCGCACGATTTTTTTTATTCCTTATTTCGAAGCTTACTTTTACAGCTTCTGTAAGATCACTAAACCCTCTGTAGTTATCACCTATAATATTTGCGCAGCATTTGCTAGCTGCGTTTACAGTCCCCGGCCCCACTGTTGTTATACCGTCGAATGCAGTGTGTGCCCACTTGACGCATCCCAGCGGATAATTATGCTGCGGTCAGGGGGCTAGTCATTGGCAGCGTATCGTTTACATGTAACTGTAATTACCTCATATAACTTACATATGATGATGGCATCCTCTCTGGTAAAACTTTCCAGAGGTAATATATCCCCCCCCCCCCATTCGAATCTTCGGGTGTGACTATTCAGGAGGATGTGGTCATCAGAAAATACAACACTGGCATTCTACGGGTCGGAGCGTGGAATGTTAGACCCGTTTATCAGGTAGGAACTGATTATGCCGTTCAGCGATCAGTCTGGACATCATCTTACAGTATTCCTCAATGCTAACAGATGTCTGTTGCTAAGCCTGTTACTTACATATCATTCGTGGCTGAATAAAAATACTTTCTCCTCGGTCTGCCTCGACCCTCCTACCCTCTACAGCAGAAGCCTTGAGTCTCTTAGGTACTCATCCTTCTTCAGTGACCGCATCATCTATACCTGTTCACTCTAACTGCGACATCTACAGCGTTCAGTCGCCGTTTGTCTTTGATTTCCTCGTTATGGGCAATCCTCTGCCACTGTCTATTAGGACATGCAGTCATCCTTGCTGCTTATTAATAAGGCACCCTGTATCGACTCAGCTTTCACTGTCATACAACAAAGTTGGTCGAAAGATTGAACGGTGCACTGCTTAGTCTTAGTACTGATTTCCTTCTTGCAAAAGAGAAGGAAAAAGTTTCCCATAATTTTCGAATACAGAATTATAGTGTGCTTCTTGACAAAGTCCGGTCGATTAAATAGCTAGGGGTTACGTTGCAGAGGAATACGAGATGGAACGAGCAGATTGGATAATCATGAGGAAGACAGACTGTAAATTCTATTTATTACGAAAATTTTGAGAAGATGCGGTTCTCCGCAAAGAAGAACGTCTTTAAATATCTTGTGGGGCCTCATCTTAAGTATTGTTTACGTGAAGTCGATTCTCACCAGGTCTGTTTGTGGGAAGACATAGAAGTAATTCATAGGCCAGCTCCTAGGTTTATTAGTGATAGATTCAGTTAATGTGCGAGTGTTATAAAGATGCTGCGGAAAGTCAAACTGACAGCATTTGAGTCTCTTGCCTACATGTTACATTGTACGTAAAAACTACAAAGATAAGGAAAATTTGCTCTCATACAGAGGGGTGAAGTTTTCGTTTTCGTCTCGTACTCTCTGGGAGTGGATCAGAAAAGGAAAAGACTTAATGGTACCACGCACCTTACGCTAAGAACCTTACGGTGGAGTGCTGACTACATACATATGGTGGGTCACTAACTATTGCCACCAAGAATAACTCCGAAGTTATGATATGAGCTGAAAAGTTTGTGGGACAAGAGTTTCATGGGGCATCGGGGAAACACAATATGACGTTGGTTTATTGTTGCTAGTGTGATACTACTGATTCAGGGGGGGGGGGGGGGCTGATTGTTTCCATGTGAAAGGCGGGTTTTGCCGGGCGTTGGATTTGTCCAGGTGGACGGCTAACTGTTTAGACCTAGTAAATGGGATACACGTAGTCAAGGTTTTGCTAATGTGCTCAGAAACCAGAAACGCGCTTGGCTGAGCGAGGGCGGCTAACCCAAATTGCAAATTAAGTACAATATTGCCATACACATTATTCTAAAAAATCCATATAAAATCAGAGAATGATCATACGGCAAATATAATTATATGAATAGATTCAGGAGACTCGAGAGAATGAAACGCCGTAATTACAATTTCAGTATCCCTTACAGATAAAAAGCTGACAAATTTCCGTACTATAATAATAACATTATGAGACTTATATTTACAATTATTGATACGTAGTGTTTATCAGAAACTGATTAAGAAGCAAATGGGCAGCATTGAAACACGTTACCTACATTAAAAAACGTACCACGTTATTTCCGTATTCTTTCAATAAACTTTGTTTTACTATCTTGCTCTGCTTTTCGTTGAGAACATAAGATTCCACCACAGAACCACAAAACATGAACCCAGCAAAGCACATTACATTTATATATGTATTTTATTATATTTAATATTATTCTTAGTAACGTTCGTTTTTTATGTTACAAACTGCCGCTTACATATTTCATGGCCGACTAAAAATAGTAGATAAGCAGCACATAATTTATATATATAAACAGTTATATCTGTGTACAAGAACTGAAAATATTGCCGCGAGACACCACGTAAACCGCCTGCCGGCGTGGCGCAGGGGATAGCATCACCGACTGCGTGCCGAAGGTCGCAGGTTCAATTCCCCTGCACCGCCAAAAACTTATTTCTTCGTAATTAACAATTCCAGAATGTTCTACATCCTTCTTATGTTCACTTGTAAATTCTACATGTTTCTTATGTTAACTATTCTTCTAATTTTTGGTACATTCTGTCTGTGTATATATAGCAGAGCATTCTGCCCTACAGGCAGTTAGTGCTGCGTGTATGTTAAGTTCGTAATAAACCTGCTTTCAGTATAAGTGCTGTGTTCAGTTGCCTTCAAAGTCAAGGCTGCTTCCATTTCAACGCGACATTGTTTGGTGGAGGCGCCGGGTACCCTGTGCAACAGCTGCATCACCGTGGCTCCGATTAGGCAACGTAAAAGCCGTCGCTTACACAGACTAGAACCGGAATACAAGGGATATACCATGTACATCCGTCCGTAAGTCCGTATTATCAGAAGAAGGATGGACAGGAAACCAACGGTAAGTTTATTTATTTACCCTTGTTGCGGACCAGCTGCCTTTGGGTATATAGCTGGTCGTGATTACAAAAACTATGTGATACATTATTTTCTTTATACATTTACAGTAATTAGATAAAAAATACAAAGAAAAGTGTAAAAACTTATCATAAGGAAAATGGTAAGGCAACTTAAAAACATCAACTATTTTAGGAAGAGAATAATAGAACATAGGAAAGATTGGTTTGAGGGACAGTCTGAAGAGTAAGAGAGGAAAGTCCAGGGTGGGAGGCCTCGGAATTTACTTCGAGCCCTGTCATCCTGGAGTTTTCTCATTTTGAGACTCTTATGATTGGCTATATCAGTAGGTTACATTTCGCATGTGTTTATATCGTCCTCTGTGTCGGGGCTGTCATCTGTGGTGTAATTTGTACTCTTTGTGCTTTCAGTGTCAGATTCATCGTAAGTGTTTTGTCTTCTGTTGTGGGCGTTTCGTGTAGCATTACGTCTTACGTTCTGTGTGTACTCGTCTTTTTCTCGTAGTGAGACTTCGTCCGTCAGGCTGTTCATTATGTCCCATCCGTTCTTATCTCGTATTAGTTCGTTTAGGTCTTTAGTCGTGTCAAATATAGTGTGAGTGTGTGTTTTGTAGAGCTGACAGTGTATGACAGTGTGTTCTGGGGTCCCAATTTCTCCACACGTACAGCATGGATTGTCACTGAGACCCACACGTGTGAGGTGTGTGGGGTAAGGGCCGTGTCCCGTTAGGAAGTGGATCATACCCCGGCTGGGATTGATATGACCCATTCGAAGACGTTACCTTATATTCGGGAAAAAGGCATAGACACGTCTTCCTTTCTCGCAGTTTTCCCATTCCCTTTGCCATGTGTCCATTCTCCATTTAATTAGTTGCCTTCGTTCTGTTATTTCTTGTCCAACAAGTTCGTGGACCTTGTATTTCCCCGCCTTCAGCCAGTACATAGCAGCTCTTAGTCGTATGGTAAGGTCTATTGGTGGTATCCCCAGTACCACGCAGAGTGCTTCGTCTGAGGTAGTGTTGAAGGCTCCAGTTAGCCTTAATAGGACACTTCTTTGACCTTTCCTAACAGTGGAAATGTTGGTCTGTAGTGCCAGACGCTGTGCCCATGAACTGGCCTCGAAGCAGATTACTGACTCGAAGAGGGCTATGTGGTATGTACGTAGTGTTTGTGTAGGTAGTCTGTACGTTGTGGTGTTTAGCGTGGCAAGTTTTTGAGTCATCTTGGTGGCCCTGTCGGTCGTCAGTCGTATATGTACATTAAAGATCAAGCGTTCGTCCAATTGGACACCAAGATAACGTGTATTTTGTTGTCTGCGTATTTTGATGTTGTTGTGTTTTATTATTGGGTCCCTGATTAGGGTTCCTTTTAGTAATACTGTCTTATGTGCTGCCACCTGTAATTTGTTCTGTGTGCACCATTGTCCTATAGTTTCCAGGACATATGTTGCCTTGTGTTCTAATTGCACTCTCGAGTCAGCTGTAACCAAAACAAGTAGGTTATCTGCATACGCTACAGTGCATTTGACCAACTCCTGTTGCCCCAGTAGGTTCAGGAGTGGTTCAAAGGTTATGTCCCAGAAGACGGGTCCACAGATCGATCCCTGGGGGCACCCTTTGGTGATTTGCTTTACTACCTTCTGAGAGTCCTTACGCCATTCAACTGCCCTATTTTTGCAGTAATCTAAAACACTATTATAAAGGGCCTTAGGTACCATTAGCTCCCGTAGTCTTGTGAACAGTGCCGGCCACCAAAGATTATCAAAGACGCCAGCAATATCCACAAGAATGGCCAAAGCGTATTTGAATGTTGTTGAGTGGACCATATCAGTTGCCGCTTGTAGGGCGTCATCAATTGACTTGCCTCGTCTGAAACCATACTGCGCAGGATTAAGTCCTAGTAGGTCCCTGTGCGACTGTATACGTTCGCACAAGAGACGTTCCTCGATCTTAGCCAGGTTGTTAATTAGGCAAATTGGCCTATAGGATTTGGGGTTCACTGGGTCCTTGTCAGGTGGTTTTTTAATGATCACTGCATTTGCCAGTTTCCAGGGAGCAGGTACCCGTCCCAGCCGTAAGGCGTCATTTAATATGTTGGTCATAAAGGGTATGATCTGTGGTGCGGCCATTTTGATTGTTTCCGAGTAAACTCCATCAGGGCCTGGTGCTTTCCTATTTTTTAGTTTGGAGATTGCAATGGCAACCTCTTCCTGTGGAAAAGGAATGGTGACGGCATCGTTGTCATATTCAGTGTTGGTGCTGTGTCTGTTGTGTGGAATGCATCATCATCTGTGTTGGTGTCGTCAGGTAGGAGTTTGTTTAGCAGATATTCTGCTGAACTTTTCCATCCCTCGGTGTTTGTGCCGTCTTCACGTTTCAGTGTCGATAGGACAAAAGGTGTTTTGATGCGCTCCGTGCAAATTTTGAAAGGTTCTCCCCATATGTTTGTTTGTATCTGTTGTTCTATGTGTGTGTTCCACTGTTGTTGTCTTGTTTGCAAGAGTTCGTCTTTGTAAGTCTTTTTGGCTGTCAAATAGAGTTGTTGCCAGTATCGTTTTTTTTGCTCGGTTTTAGCCCTTTGGTACCATGTTCTATTACGTCTTGAGTCCTGTCTTAGTGCAGTTAGTCTGTTGTTCCAAGGGGATCAATTTTTGTTTAGTTTTGCAATCGGTACGGAGGAATTTTGCGATATCTGTAATATGGTCGTAAGAGCATGAGCTTTTAGGTCCACCGATCCCCTTAGTTCATTTATATGAGCGTCTTCTATTATATGTTGTAATTTGCTTCTATCCGCTCTGTTAAAACACAGTCGTCGTTGTGTCTCGTCGATGTGTGTACGGGTAGATGTTAGGTGTATTATAATGGGATTGTGGTCGCTATGAATGGCACCGTCAAGTACACGCCACCCTGTCACTAGTGGAAGGGTTTTGGAGTTGACAATTGTAATGTCTACACGACTAGTAGTTCCACCTGGTCCTCTGTAATTAGGCGGTTGGTTGTGTGAGTTAGCCACGAATAGGTAATTGAGGTCAAGGTGTTGGTTGACCATTTCCCGTTTGACATGAGTTGTGTTAGAGAACCAACGAGTTGACCAGGCGTTTATGTCCGTGGCAGTAATTAAATATTGGCTAGGCAGTCTATGTAGTGTAGGTAGGGCTCAATGTCGTGCGAATATTGCGCATACATTGAGGCAACTACCCACTTAGTCCTTCCTATGATTATTTCCACAGTGACAAGGTGCGTGGTACAGAGGTGAGATATCTGTGTAATGGTGTATTGCGGATTAGTGACGATTATGGTTGCCATAGCGTCCGTATGGTGAATGGTTGTGTATTTGTGAGGCATTCCTGTAATTTTGCCGTTTCTTAGGTGTGGTTCCTGGAGGCACACAATGTCCACTTCCTGTTCCTCTATTAACCTGGCTAGTTCCATACAGGCGAGTGTACTAGCTTGTGCATTTAGTTGTAGAATTTTCATGGGTAGTGGGTTCAAACCATGCATCTGGGACCCTCAAGTGTAGGATCTAGGTACACCCTCCCGTATCCCCTAGCCATGTCTCGGTAGGTTTCCTCCAGGTTGAAGCTTTCGCCTCTCCTGGAGCAAGCCGTTCTAAGGATGTCACCGAGTCCAAGTCCTCTGTCGGGAGATTAAGTGCCTCAGGGCTAGTCGGTCTGTTTGTTCTGCTATTGGGTAGCACACATTGGCTCCTTTAGGTTGCATTTGTCTTGTCACTTGTCTTAGGGCTGCCTGAAAGGTATGTGGATTTTCCAGTCTTGATAGTTTTGCATTTTCCTCCATTGTCCGGTAGTCAAGTTCATATTCCGCTCGTCGTTGTTTGTCTAATTCTATTACTAAGTTTGTATGTTGTGTTGTATTAGAGTGAGATACAGTTGTGTCAACCTTGTCAGTATGGGTTATGTCGTTGTGAGTAATTTCTGTATTAGTTGTCATTGTTGGTGCCTCCAGTTTTGGTTGTGTGTTGGTGTATTGGTGTGTATTTGTGTTGTTTTGTATAGGTGTGTATTTACCACTTGAGTCAATGACACCCCCCGACACAAAGGTGTGTTTACATTTATCTACGTTTTATATTTTTGGTGTGGAAGCGTTTAGAGCGATGTTGTTGTTTTTTTTTCCTTAGTGAGTGTTATTTCTTTAGTGGTACTATTTATTTCATCCTCCTGTATGTTCTCATCTGTTACTTCTAGGCCTTCCTTTATTTCCACTACTCTTCTGGCTACTTTGTTTAGGTTGACTGAGAAAAGATCCTTTGATTTTATGTAATCTGTGTTACTGTCTGTGTGTATTGTTGGTTCTGGTTTTTTGGTGTTGAGGCATTTAGATTTTTCATCCTCCTTAATGTCTACTTCAAGGATCTCAATACCATTTTCTATTTCTTCTACTTGCTTAGCTAGGTTTTTTTTAGGTTGGCAGTGATCCTATCCTCAGGTGTATTGTGACTTTGGGTGTTGTAAGTTATATTTGTTTGAGTTTCCATGTCGGCTGTTTGTTTATCCTCACGTGGTGTTAGTCCATTACTACCTAAATCTACATCTAGTTCATTATTAACAAAACCTATATCTACAGTGTTAGTAAGAGTTAGATCTATTCCTAATTCTTCTATTCTGTACATTAGGTTAATTTGTGCAATCATATTGTCAAGAAAGCGTCTTTTGATTATTCTGGCGTCTTCATGATTTATGGCGCCACGTCTACACAGGTCCTCGACGTATTCTGCAGCGTACAGCAACTGCTGTCGTGCGACGTCTGAGGCGACCAGGGACGGGATGCAGCCGAGGTCCAGTTCACCGACCGGCGGTGGAATGAAGCCCATCTGCCGCCGTCACGCGATGGTGCGCTGCCATGAGCGTGCCCTGGTCGACGGTGACTTCTTCCTCTGTTGCGAGGGGTGGTGTTGTTGAGGTTGTGGGTTGTAGTGGCTTCCTGGTAACTCTTGTTGTTGGTTATAATTCGAATGGGTGTTGTTTATTATCTTGTCCAAGAGGTGCTTATGTGTCACAGAGTCTGGTCCCCCTTTGTGGCTACATGTTCGTTTACGGTAGATGCATGGAATGCATGCGACTTCGTCATTTTGACAGTCAGCTTTAACGTGCCCTGGTTTGGCACATCTGTAGCACACAGGTTCTTTTAGCTTGCATTGCTTTGTTGAGTGGCCCAGGTTTTGAAATGTATAACATCTTGATACTCTAGCGAAGTCTTTAACTCTTAGGGATTCAAAATC
Organism: Locusta migratoria; assembly: GCA_026315105.1. Lineage (NCBI taxonomy): Eukaryota > Metazoa > Arthropoda > Insecta > Orthoptera > Acrididae > Locusta > Locusta migratoria. The sequence goes on along the minus strand of CM048744.1, from coordinate 882,822,239 downwards.
AATATATACTCGTTCGGCCTTGACAAGAATGCACCATAATCTGGGGCTAACTTGTTGGCCTTGTTGCTTGTTTCCGTCCGGTTTTGAATTTAAGACATGCCTCTTTGTTAAATTCGTCCTTGGGGATGTGGTCTCTGAGATTTATTTCGTATAATTGCTCCATAAATTTTTCATCCTTAAGGTATGTTGGAACCTGATGGATTATAACCATTGGTCTTCTCTTTCTAGTTTCCTCGCATTGTATGTTTGGAAGGGTGGCGGTCTTCTCAGCAACCTGAGCAGCGTCAGCCTCAGTAGTCGTTTCCACTATCACAGTGTTGGTAGTTGATCTGATACCCTTGATTTTCACCCTGTCTTCTTTTGGATTGATGGTTCTTTCGGCCATCACCTCTTTAGTCGATTTTTTATCTGTTGCTTTGAAAAAGAGGACGTTTTCCTGTTTTTCTTTAGCCCTCTGTATTCTAGTTTCGATGACCGACGACTGTCTCGGTGTTTGCGACAGCGCCGCTGCCATCATTGCATACGTGGGTGCCTGACTAGTCGTCCTGATTATCTTGTTTTCTTCTTTTAATACTCGTAGCTCTGCCTCCAGCTTGGCAACTTCTTCCTCGTCTGTGATTTTTTCCTTGTAATTTTTGTATTTGGTCCTGTAGTTTTCCATTCTGAACATTTAAACTGATAATGTCCAAATCCTTTGAATCCAGGTCGCTGATCACTTTGTTGTTTTGCTCCTTCATTATATCAATTTGACCCTCCAGTCTTGCAAGTTGCAGGCTTTCGGCTGAGTCCAAATCGTGTAAGCCAGTTACACATCAGTCACCCCCTGGTGTTGTCTGGAGACGTTGGACAGGACCCCAACAATTGGCTAAAAGGGTTCAACCGAGACGCCAAGTTCAACAGATGGGATCATACAATGTGCTTGGCCAACGTTTATTTCTACCTGGACGGAACAGCCCAGCAATGGTTCGAAAACAACGAACAGAAGCTGAATGACTGGGAAACGTTCCAGACGGAACTCAAAAAGATGTTTGGTGACCGCCAGCGACAAATCCGCTTGGCGGAAGAACAACTGAAGAACCGTGCCCATCGACATGGTGAGCCGACACAGTCATACATACAGAATGGTTTGGCCCTGTGTAACACAGTCAATCCGAATATGAGGCCGACAAAATCACGCACCTGATGAAGGGAATTGCAGAAGATATGTACCAAGCTCTTCTGATAAAAGACGTCGCTACGACAGAAGAGTTCATCAAGTGGTGGCAGCGTATTGAAGAGATGCAACAAAGGAGGGTTGGACGCAAGAAGTATGACAGACTCCCAAATGTAGTCCCTATGGCCGTTGTGGAAGACCAGCATGACTTGGCTTCTCTCATACGACAAATCGTGAGAGAAGAATTACAACAGTGCATGGCAGCCAGGACTATTAGACCGAGCGAGCATCAGATTATGGCCATGGATGTGAGCCCTGTAAGTCACGAGGGAGCCGACGTCGCTGAGGAAGAGGTATTTTAGGAATAGGTCCTGTCTGCCCCGCCAGTCGCACCCGACGTGAAGAATGGCGTCGCCCTGCTGTGACTTAAGCTGCACCGTCAAATGGCAGCCCATGAACCGGCCGACGTGGCCACAACCAATTGTCTCGGCAACTATGACACCCCGCAGAAGAACAGACGTCTGGAGGACAGAAGACAACACACCACTGTGTTTCCGTTGCGGGCACCCTGGACATGTCGTACGCTACTGCAGAGAGAGAAGGCGAGTATTCGACGATTATTTTTCCTCAAGACGTCAGCCATCAGAGCAGTTCTATCCCAGACAATCACCTGCTGATGAGTCAATCGACCTATGGGAAGATGCCAATCGGCGTACCCTAGACGAGGTCGCTCCCCGACGCGCCGCAACCGTTCACCGTCGCCGTACAGAGGTATCAGCCATTCCCCTAGCCGCCGCGCCCAGGAAAACTAAGCGAGGCGACCATCTAGGGTGGTGAGGCTGCCGCAGTTGAAAATCCTCCTGGACGACAATCGCTAAGATGCCGGGAAATCTCATCGACGTCGTTATCTACGGCCAACCTGTCCGGGCACGTGTTGATTCAGGAGCGACTTTCTCTGTATTGTCGGATAATTACCGCCGCACACTAAAGAAGACAATGTTCTGTGATACGGGAGCAACTGTGCTGAAGGTCCCGAATGGAAAGTATGTCCAGACAGCAGAAACTTTTGTCGCAAGAATAACCATCAACAACATGACCCACCCAAGCTATCATTGACTGTGGATGATCTGAGTTGCAAATTGAAGAAGTTGTTCCGACGGGTACAGGTAATACAGAATTTCCTGGGAAGTTATTTGCCGTTTGAGCAATTAAACTGTGAAGTGCTTGTTGATAGCAAAACGTTTATCAGGCTCACCAAAGAAATTTACATACCAGCGGCTATCATCTACCGGACGTCGAGGAGAGATTTGGATCACTGTCACGAGCAATGGCAACGTATTCCCAAAGGAATGTGTATCATAACAGCTGAACCAATCCAGCACGATGAGCTCAACGTCATCAACGTAGAACCAGGCTCTGCTGTTAGTACAGACAACACGCTGGAGGAAACAAACGAGGAACTGCCAATAGGGCCCAGACTGACCAAGTGCGCCATCGGTTGTTAGCTATACTACGTCAATTTTCGCGAGCGACCGCGCCCTCCACAGCGAGACCTACAAAGACTTACAGTCACATATTATTGAATAGCCAATATCAGAAAATACGCAGCAAATTATAGCAAACCATTTATGAAGAAACAACCTTGACCTTCATATCTCTGAAACGACCCAAACAAGAAACAACAAACTAAGCCATATTGTGGCCCCTGTAGTCCCATGCAACTTTTGTCGCTCAAACTTTTTAGCTCCTATCATACTTTCGGAGTAATTCTTGGTGACAAAAGGTGAGTCACGCTGTATTGATATAGAGAAACTGTGGTAAGCTGTTCTGTATATCTCACGACGTCTTCATTGGGCAAAGGAAAAACAATCGAAGAAAGTTCTCGCTTATCTCCGACATTTTAAAAAGCAATGTGATTACTCCAACAGTGAATGACTAATGTCTGCATAGTAATAACTTCGAATATATGTTTGCATTTGTGTGCATGTGTGTGTCTCTCTCTCTCTCTCTCTCTCTCTCTCTATGTGTGTGTGTGTGTGTGTGTGTGTGTGTGTGTGTTTGTGTGTGTGCGCGCGCGCGCGCACTGTGAGAGAGAGAGAGAGAGAGAGAGAGAGAGAGAGAGAGAGAGAGAGAGAGAGAGAGAGAGAGAGAGAGAGAGAGAGAGAGAGCGAGAGCTTCATTTTCACAGTTTTGTTATACTGGGCGTCACTGCCGACATCATCTGGAAAGAGCAGGTATCGCATTATGTTCTTAGGTTTGACGTATTAAGTAAGAAGCTTACAACACAAGTAGTCGGATGTTGCGTACAGTGAATCTATACTCAGAGCTGTAACTCTTCTTTTTAAATAGGATTACGTACATGCCTTGTGTAACTTACCATCGCATCCATCTAAAAGAAGGAAGGCCATTAGAGTTGGAAAAGTCCTTAAAAGCTGCATGCAGAAATAATCAGAGTTTAATGTTGTCCGCGGCGGAGCGGCCGAGCGCATTGAAGCGCTGTGCTCCGATGCAGGAGGCCGTTCCCCGTCGAGGGTAAGAATCCCCCACTCGGGAATGGATGTTTGTGCTGTCTTTAGTATAAGTTAGTTCATAAGTAGTTTGTAGGTTTAGGGGCTGATGACCCCGCAGTCAAGTCCCATAAACTTAAAAAACATTTGAAGATTTATTTAATGTTGCTTCGTATTCGCGATAAATGAATTTCTTTATATCGAAACAGACCTTGCCCACTGTTAATAATTTTTCAGGGGTCATAAATACCTTGTAGCAGCACAGTTGAACTGCATAAGATTATACCCTAAGTAGACTATCAAAGCTATGTTCTGAAGGGATTTATTCCTCATTAATGATGAATATATACTGTTCTAAACACAAGTATACAAGGATATGGGCTGTTTATGTATGTATCTTTGATTTACTAGTTGGGAAATGTGTATACCACAATCGCTATTCATTGTTTTATTTCAGAGTACCGGTTTCGATAAAATTAGTTGTCAGCTTCAGAGCAGCAGCTGTTAATAAGTAAATTGTACTATGACTGTTATACAATATCTTTATAGTGCAATTCACAAATATATATATTCAAGGAGGACATATGAACATACTTTCCTTACCTCGAAATACAATTGCACAGTTCAATCGTCTTGTATCATGATTTGCAAGAATTTGCATTTACTCGCACTTAATGATATCAATAACATCATATACACTCGATGTGTCATATTTAAAATAATATGCATGAACTTGTCACTTTTAAAATCTGCCACAACGCTTATTTTCACCACTTGTTCACACTTGCATGCGGCGCAACTGTACAAAGTCTGAGCATGAGCAAATGTCGCTGTGCCTATTAATATTTGGAAAGCTGAAATTTTGCTGTTTCGTTTATGACGTCCTTTCTCCTGAACAATGAGACACACAAAAATGTAATTATCCACGGGCTTAGGGTGAAATGTATTAGGGAACTATAAGTACATTTTTTTCGAATAGAGTTAGTACTAAAGTTGAAAAATAAGACGTTTTGCGTGAGAGATACATCATTGACGTAATTTCTACCGAGAAATTTGTCTTAGGTGGCTCTTGCTCAAGGTAAGGTACATTTTCTCCAAATTTCGTTGAATCCTTTATGGTAGTTTATGAGGAGATGTGCATTATTGTCTCGATGTGCAGCAGACATACCTCCTGAACTATTGGTTGTACTGATACTTGCACGCCAAGTAACCGTCTCCTTGGTTTGAAGGTAAAATGTGCACTATTTCATCAAAATAGGAACCAAAACTATTATTTATATGCAATAAAACCTCCATCCAACACTCGGAGACTATATATATCGGCCCGCCGCGGGGCTTCAGGTGCCACTTTCCGGGGAGGGGAAGTATGCTGGCTCTGATCCGACTCCATCCGGTGAATTAACAACATGTGTGTGTGTGTGCTGCCTAGTCTGGATGTGGCTTCTGATGGTTTTCAACATCCCTGTAGTGAATACCGTGCTGGTATTATGTTCTGCCTCAGTTACGCGATTCGCAACATTTAGATATCATTCAAATGTTCAAATGTTTGTACAGCTTATGGGACTCGACAAGGGGGCCATTAGTCCCTAAACTTACAAACTACCTATGAACTACTTAATACTAAGGACGTCACAAATATCCATGCCCGAGGGGGATTCGAACCCCCGACCGTAGTGGCCGTGCAGACCGTGACTGGAGTGCCTCAGTCCCCTCGGTTCGCTAACACTTGTCCCGTGGAACTATCTGAAGAAGGAAACACTGCGCGAATTGCATGGCCGTTGCCAAATGCAAGCTATAGGCGTCCTTTACAAGATAATAATGTTGAAAAGTTGTTGTGGTTGGAAATAAATGTGAAAAAAGGGAATCCTGACAGGGATCGCCAAATGAACGGTTGTGGGGTATTTAAGAAAGGATGGATTGTACTTAGGCCAAGATGAGCAAAGATGAGCAAGTCGAAATTAGAGCTTCGGTGTTACTAATAAGGCGGGGTGACCTTATTCTCTTATCTTAAGTACGTTCAACACAAGTTCAAGCTTCAGGGCAATCTCCAAAGTTTGCTCTGTCTGCAAGTTCCCGCCAACTGAAAGTATTCTATTTCACGTCCTCGCCCTTAGGAGGCGAAGCGCCAAGTGTGATCAGCACCCTCCGGAGGCGCTACACCAACTCTGTCTCTACAGTGTGGACCACGCCCCACAATCTCCCAGAAAACCGACGAAACGTCCTGTTCCCAGCACCGACCAGTGTGAACGGTGCACTCGCGTGATTGATATCGAAAACTGTCTAACTCTCCTTCAGAGCCAATCAGAGACGACTATGCATTCCTACAGTCTGCCCTTCACTTCCTTGAGTCTTTTCCCATGCCACTTTGTTGTGCGCACTAAAACACGCTCCCAGGGCTACTCTTGGTGGAATTTGCTGTTTGTTAAAAAACCGCCTAACTGACCTCCTTCTGCTGTTCGCTTTCCCGGTGCCAGATGTAAACGGCCAAGGGTGCTCTCTTTTTGGAAAAACAATACATGGTAGTCCTCTCCTCCTATGGAGGATGGACCTTTTCAGTTTATCTTTTTCTGAAACAAGAGTGGCCGATTTCTACTCGTAAAAGAGGAAAGGGACTCAGGCCGTATCTTTCCTAAAATCAGAGAAAACGGTTCTAGGTCGATTCGCACGATACTGCCCTGCGTCCTGCTGTCGGACTGTTTTACAAGCTCACTTCGCGCAGATAGCGCTGCTCCCGCTGGTGAAACGCCCCCCCCCCCCCCCCACATACACCACCACCTTCACAGTGTCTAACACAGGTACGGCAGTAAAACGTGGCCCAGTATTTCTTTCGCTCGGTCCCGCACCCAAGCGGCCGAACAAGTCGGGGTTGGAACACGTGTACGGAGTAACACTTGCACGGGTATCGGGGCCCTTGCCGGGCTAATAGGCTTTTCACCGTTACCGTCACACTAAGAAGTCCTGCAGTTCAGCACAGCCCTCCTGCGAGCTGGCTGGCGTTCACACCACAGCAGGAAGAAACGATGAATTTCTTCAACGTGGCTCATAACGCGTTCTGTGGCATTTTTATTTGTTACGACTGTTGTGGTAATCATAACTGACAACGAAATTCAGCAAAATACAGCTGCTAATGTAGTTCACAATTTTTCTAATATTACAATTGTGCAAAGATCAGGGGGCAGCGAAGATGCTATTGCCGGCCGCTGTGGCCGAGGAGACTGAGGCGCGTCAGTCACGGTCTGCACGGCCACTACGGTCGGGGGTTCGAATGCCCCCTCGGGCATGGATATTTGTGCCGTCCTTAGTGTTAGCTAGTTAGTAAGTAGTTTGTAAGTTTAGGGACTGATGACCCCGTAGTTAACTCCCATAAGCTCTACAAACATTTGTACATATTTGAAGATGCTATTCCTTACGGCTGTTATAGCTGATCCCTGTCATGGCTCAAGTTTGATTTAACCACGCAAATCTGTCATTTGTTTGGTTTCGTCTTTGACGCAGCTTGGTTTCGATCTTCGCGAGGGGGCGCGCGTACAGGTGGGGAGTGTTGGAGTAACGATGGGAAGTTGTGTTCTGGCAGGAGAGGGGAAAATTTTACAGGAAGTAACGGCGGCATTGATATTGTTCAAAAAATTGTCTCAAATGTTTGTAAAGTCTATGGAACTTAACTACTGGGTCATCAGTCCCTAAACTTACAAACTACTTATGAACTACTTACGCACTAGGACGGCACAAATATCCAAGCCCGAGGGGAGATTCGAACCCCCGACCGTAGTGGCCGTGCAGACCGTGACTGGAGCGCCTTAGTCCCCTCGGCCACCGCGGCCGGCTTCATATATAGTCGGCGCTGCGCAGGACGCCTGTTTTGGTGTCTTGTTAGCTCAAGAGTGTCGCTTACGCATATTCTTGTGCACTTAATCGCTTCTTGGAGACTGCCGGTCATAGCGGCGAAAGTATGTTTCCTGAGCTAACTTGTTATATGGGGGACACATAGAATACTCCTCTCCATAGTACTTGTCACTGCCTTCTCAGCCTGTAAAGTGTTTTTGTTGTTATTGTTAAGCAGGGTGTTAAGAACCTCGTTTGTCTAACTGCACAGCTAGTTACTTATTGCAGAGTGGTAATATCACGTGTGTTCTCCTTATGACTGATCGTTTATGGATAATTAAGATTTAAAATGGGCATCGAGATCTTTATTTCTTCATTTAGCTGGAACTGTGATGTGTTTTAAGGTTCTTTTGTGTAACTGTTCAAGCTTATTCTTGTCATGAATCTCCATTTCGTGACTGCCTATTAATACCTGTCTCTTGATTTGCTTGCATATGTTGTGATATCACCAGTGGTTGTGTGGGCCACGCTCCCGCGTTTGAGCGGGTTATACGGAACTGGGAGAGTCTGTGGCCGATAGGGCTCACTGTTGAGCAACAACATATTGGAAATATAAGTCATTTCTTGTGTTTTCTATTAGTTACTGTATCTTGTACCTTGAAAACCCGCAGCGTGGTTCTTGGAGTCACTTTGGGAATAATTTTACAGTGGCTGGATTGTACTTAAGCAGTGCCGTTACCTACGTACACACGTACGTATTTGTCTCAAAGAAACGCCATCAAGAGTGTCAGTTGTAAATTGTCTTAATGTTTTTCTCTGCTTGTAAGTTGTATGGCAGGCTGCAAAATTAATCCAGAGTAATTATTTAAAAAAGACAAACAATCATTTGGGGTTTGTTTAATCCCGGTTGGGATAGTCTGTAATTTGACTAATTGGTTGTTTTAAGTGTTAATGTTTAACAGTTGTAAAAGGCGGAAGCCTGGATCTTTAAACTTGTTCTTATTTTAACTGTACTTTGCATACGTGATTCACTTAAATGAAAGAGAATGGTATTTGATTTTTAATTATGTTCGTTGTTTTGTTATCAAATGTTAATTGAGGGAAAATCTTAAATACTATTAAATTTTTATCTCTTCGACTTCGTTTTCAGTGTTTTATCAAAAGGTAAACACTCTCAGGACAAAACTTAAGTACCATTGAGTTATCTTTAACTTGACTGTGGCGAGTTGAACCGTATAACTAATTGAAATTATTCCTACTTTTTAATAAATTGTGTTGTAATAAAAAAAAATTTCTTTACAACAAGGCTTGAACCAGAAAGGTTGTTCCCACATGCTTCCCATCTGGTCCCAGTTACCAATGAAATTAAAAACTGTTCAATAGCCTTATGATTTTGCCGTTTTATGGCGAAATTTAAATTGACAACTTTATATTTCATTGTAATTTTATTTAAATATTAAACTTGAGAACACAGAGTATCAATTGATATTTTTTTCTTTTTTTTCTCAGTAAAGGATCAATGTCTGATACCGCTATTCCATAAATGCTAATTCGAAGACAATTTGAAATCTGGCAGTGAGCTTATATATGTGAATTTAGTACTCTGCGTGAAAAAAAGCAGCAGATACTGTACATGCAAATCTAAACATTGATATAATCGTAGCTGCAAATTGACATAGAAAAACGAAAGTCTGTAGTGAAATAAAGAACATTAAATTAGCTTTTACAAACTATTTTATACTTCGGCCATCCACAGCTGAAATACAATGTAAATCAATTCTAGAAAGTACTATAAACAATCAGGATGTCTTTCTATGAATTATTGAAGTCCGCCTTAGCTGTTTTTATACGCCTTTATTGCGTTACTACCGGTTTCGTACCGTTAAAGGTATCTTTTAATTTACATGGGGTGGTTTGACTTGTTGCGTGTCCCAACGTTCATGTTGGTATGCCGGGTTTTATGGAGGTTTTCTTTAAAGATGTTACTTAATTTTACAAGGGACTCCCTTCAGTAAACGTCCATGTAGGCAACGGTTGCGTATACCAAGTTTACTTCTAAAAATTTTGAAGTTGAACGTAGGGATGGGTTCAGTATCCCCTGAATCTAAAGTAAAACGAATTGTACCAATAGTTTGTGTCATATGCTACTAAAATATTTGAGTAAACCAGAAGCGTTTTGGAGTCGTGATCCGTGTTATGATTCTCAAGATTAAAAATTTCTAGAAACCATTGGTTGCACGTTAGGGCTTAAAAATTTTTGTTGTCATTCAAACTATGAAATTATTCATGTGCACTGATAGTATATGATATGTTCAGGAGTGCAATACTTCTGAATACGTATTGTCGTCGTTGAAGAAATCGTTGTGGAAAGCCCGCAATACTCGTCATCATAACAGTGTGCTGTAGCGATGAAGAAATCCTGATGGTATGTGTCCACGCTGCTCTCTTAACCTGATACCTGAAGATGTATCTTTAACGGTACGATACCGGTAGTAACGCAATGAAGGCGTATAAAAACAGCTAAGGCGGACTTCAATAATTCATAGGACATCTTGATTGTTTATACTACTTTCTAGAATTGATCTACAATAAATTAGCTTTGTTACAGTTCGTGACGGTGAAAGAGGGGGTCGCCGAAAGAAGTTCACATATTCGAAAAAGTTGAAAAACACTGCTTTATATTAAACACATCCCTTTTCGTTCTTGTGAATTGAGAGTACTGTTGTAGCTGCGGTGGAGTAGCCGAGCGGTCTAAAGCGTCTCGCTGCGCGCGGTTGCTCGCCGTGGAGGTTCGAGTCCTCCCTTGGGTATGTGTGTTGTCCTTACGTTAGTTTACCTAGGTAAGCTATGGACTGATGACCATGCAGTTTGGTCCAATGGATTTACAAACATTTGAACATTTTAGTACTGTTGTACAGGGGCTTATAGATGATGCAATGAAATTTTGAAATTGGTAACCATAAAATACCGTTTATAACCTAACAGTACAGGAAACATCCCTCATCATCTTCTTTAGAGGTGGAGCTACAAAGCTTGTACAGTCGTTTCGTTTCCTTTCCGTCCGACGATTTGAGACACCCTGGTGGAATGTCATTTTCCCCGTTGGGAATTGCTTCAGCTCAAGTTAGGGAGTGGCTAGGAGCTTTAGTAACTGTGTAGCCTGTGTGTACTTGCAGTGTTGGCTCGGCCGAGGCGCTGCTGCTGAAGACAGCGAGGGCGGGGTTGGGAGGCCGCAAGTGGTCTCAAAGCGCTGCCGGCGGCCCCGACCACGCAGCAATACCGGCTTCCTCTGCAGCGGGCAGCGGGCAGTCGGACGCGAATCCCCGCCAAGTATGCAACTCTGCACAACACGGCCCTCAGGCGGCGCGCCAGCACTGGCCCCGCACCAGGTCGGCAGGGCTGTCTCAGGCGTCTCGACCTCCTAGCGCACTCCAGTAGGAGGCTCATCCCGTCTTCATTTCATACCAAGGCACCTTGGTGTGATTCATAATGGTCATAACTTGGTCCTTGTCACAGTAAGGGTAAATGTTCGGAACTTTACTGACAAGGAAAGTACTTAGGCTCGAACAAACAGAAATACACCAAAATTGTATGATTGATAATGTAAACGTCTCTTATTGCGCTAGTGATACTCCCGCATCTGAAAAACTCTGCAGTCGCCCATTAGATGCCTCTGCGTGTGCCATGCCGCATTGCACTTTGACCTGTCGGTACGCCAGTAGTGCCTCTGAAATTGCGTTTGCCGGCCGCGGTGGCCGAGGTGACTGAGGTGCTCCAGTCACGGTCAGCACGGCCCACTACGGTCGGGGGTTCGAATACCCCCTCGGGCATGGATATTTGTGCCGTCCTTAGGATTAGCTAGTTCATAAGTAGTTTGTAAGCTTAGGGACTGATGACCCCGTAGTTAAGTCCCATAAGTTGTACAAACATTTGAACATTTTTTTTGAAATTGCGTTTTGTGACGTTAGTTGTGTGGGGAAGTGTCGGATGGGTCGGCGATTGGTAATAATTCCTGCTAATATAGTGACTGGTTGAGGTGAAGTTACGAAGAAACATTATTCATGTAGTGGTATTGGTGTAGAAGATGAATCATTCGCATGTTACCTGTTATTTATTATAGTGTTTCTAATCTATGCTCATACTTCTGCACTATAATAGATATCACAAAATTATTTTTCTTCTACACCAAGACTGTATTCACGAAGAAGGGCTCTTCGCAATTTCCTCTCAACCAATTGCAATACATTAGCTAGCGCGTCAGTCACAGTCTGCACTGCCACTACGCTCGGGGGTTCGAATCCTCCCTTGGGCATGGATATTTGTGTCGTTCTTAGTATAAGCTAGTTCTTAACTAGTTAAGTCCCATAAGCTCTACAAACAATTGAACATTAGCAGGATTGATTACCAATCGCTGACCCAACTGACGCTTCATTACACAAATAACGTCACAAAGCACAACTTCAAAGGCACACTGCACCGTCACTACTGGCGTACCGGCAGGTTCAAAGTGCAATGCGACTTGCCTCACGCAGAGGCCTGTAATGGGCGACTGCAGGGAGTGCAATAAGGGACATTTACATTATCTGTCATACGATTTTGGTGTATTTCTGTTTGTTCGACCCTAAGTGCTTTCCTTGTGAGATGTGTGGGCCGCGATGGAGTGGCCGAGTGTTCGAATGCGCCTCGCTGTGGGGCACGCGGGTTCTCGCCGTCGGAGGTTCGAGTCTTCCCTGGGGCATTGGTGTGTGTGTGTGTGTGTGTGTTGTCCTTAGTGTAAGGTAGTTAAAGTAGTTTGTAAGTCTAGGGACTGATAACCACAGTAGTTTGGTCCAATAGGTCTACAAACATTTGAACATTTTTTGAGATGTGTGGTAACAGGCGTCAAATACGTAAATGCATGTTGCGAAACTTCAGCTGTTTATTATATTCATAACTTTACCGGTTTCGGTTAGGAACCATCTCTAGAAAGGTAAATTAAACTGATTACGTTGGTAAATTGTCTGCCACCTTATCCAAGTCAATCAATAACAGATACGTAAAATGTCAGTTGACATTATGTCTTGACGGTAAATAAAACAATTCCAGACCTAATGTCAAGCGACATTTTACGTATCTTTTATTGATTGACATGGATAAGGTGACAGACAATGTATCAACGTAATCAGTTTGTTTAATTGGCCTCTCTGATGATACTTCATAACAGAAACCGGTGAAGTTATAAATGTAGTAAATAACTGATGGATGGCAATATGCGTTTTTTGAAGAACAGATAAAGTTGGTGGTAATGGAGATGGGGGAAAACGAGCATAATGTAAAAAAAAGTCGTGTGGTATCATCTTGTTGGACGTGGTAGTACTGTTGTAAGTCAAGACTGCTTCAATGTGACGAATACTAGTGACTGTCGTAAGCGTCAGTACAAATATAGTATCGAAATGACGATGTTGATTTCATCCAATGTCGACAGGTCTCACATAGGGCGTAGTATATATAATGAAAATGTCATTACAGTTTGTCACACTTGTGTAAACATTTCTGAGAGTTAACTCTAATACATAATATGTCATGTAGGTTTTGGACCTCATGTTAGAATAAGGAACTTTAGCAACTTATGAAGTATAAAAAAGGGTGTCGCAAAAAGATACGACCTTATGGCGCATCTCCTCATCTAATTCTACAAAGGATAAGGTAGACATTTTTACATGGCCACGCACGTGCTGTACACATACACTACTACTACATTTCCATGAATCGTCACCACTTTTCTGTTGATGCTGTAGCCGCTCTAACACAAACAAGTTTCAACTACGGTCGGGGGTTCGAATCCCCCCTCGGGCATGGATATTTGTGCCGTCCTAGTTCATAAGTAGTTTGTAAGTTTAGGGACTGATGACCCCGTAGATAAGTCCCACAAGATTTACAAACATTTGAATTTTTTGTAAACAAATGCACTAGAAGATGCGAATAAATCCTCGAAACTAGTTGTGATAAGTAATGTACTTCCTTATCTGTAGTATTATTTCATTATTTAAAGCATGGAGCTTATCTGGTGCATATCTGGACAACTTCAAATAAATTCGGCCAAATTATAATATTGCTTGTCAAAGACACCACAAAACTTTACAAGTATATAACAGAAATTTCTCCTTTTACCGATACCACACATATTTGTAAAGATTGCGAGTAGCAATAACTAAGGACAGTACACAATCCTAGCCACTTTCTTCTTTCCAGACAGGTGTAACTCATTCGTATGCATTCGATTTCATTATTAGTAAGCCGCATTATGACACTAATTTCAAAACATAAAAATGTCTGTGGAATCCAGTACACCCCAGAGAATTGAAATCTAATATACTTCAGACACAGAATAGATTCTAACATAACCTAACCTCCTTAACCCGACCAAGTGACAAACTTTATCAGATCCTGTGTGACAATGCAGTCGACCAATGTTTTCAGTCGAACTCGATCAACAGCGTCTGACGACGGTCTGTCGGTGCCACTGTGAACACAGTCTTAGTTCTTGCACATTATGTTGTCCTAATGATCTGCTGAAATGGTACAAAGTTTGAAGAAAATCCCTCATCAAAACGTCGTTGCCTCCCTTTGTTAGTGCTGTAGTTCACTAGAAATACGAGCAGATACTGAGGTCCGTTAAGACAGCCACCTGAGTTGAGGTTTCATTAACATTGAAATTTGCTTGTGCTTGAGACATGGCAACAGGGTGTTTAAAGTAAGAGGGCTACTTTTCCTCTTACGTGCGTCCTCCAGAGCTTCACGTGATAGTAACAAGCGAGGATTATTATTTTCGCATGGCTGCCGCTAATAAGTTTGCCTTTAAGAGGCGGTCTTTTTCCAGAAGCGGCGGAAGTGCGCCCTCTCGCTGTAATTGCAGGTACCCCGCGGAAGTGCGCGCCGCTGGCAAAGTGTAATTAGGAAAATGTGCCGCATGGAACGATTACGGCCGCGGCGGCAGTTAGGCGGGTAATTCGCTCTACCAGAGCCGCCGCTCGCTTCTTTACCTAGCGCAGAGCACTGCCCACTCGTACGCTAATACTCGATGCCAGCGGCGCCCCCGCAACAAGGGTGAATTACTATTCCGATGCACGGAGCAGTCGAAGCGTGGCGCTAAAAGAAATGCCGTAATCCAGACTTAATATGTACTATTGAAACTTTCTGTATTAACATTAGAAGGACCGCATGCAGCCTACTACCTATAAGGACCATTCGCGTCAAATTGGATCCATGCAGTTTTATTGGTTACTAGCTGCGCCCCCCCCCCCCCCCCAGCGGTGTTACCCGCGGTTCAATATTCAGACATTAAAGTGCTAAGAAAGGGCATAAATAACTACTTGACTGTTTGCGACATTGTTAGCACGGAATATATAATTGTCTTGGATCGGATGGAGAGCCAAAAATCTATTGCAATACATCCCTGTAAACGACGTTTCGAGACTTCTTGTTCTCCAAGTATACGTAGAGATTTCTAGCTCTCGACACACGGGAGCAGCCTACGTAGAGCTATCCGTGCGAGAAACATGGGGTGGCCAGATGAATACCTGCCACTTTTAATATTTGTCCTTGACTCTTGTTTATAGTAATGGAGATATCACAATTGAATACACATTATACGTCCTGATAAATATTTTCATGAGTGTTATACTGCCTGCCATCTGTTGAGTACATTTGCTACTACTTTCGTTGCAGTTTACGTACGCTGTTTATACGTGGCAGTTCGCGCTTTGTACACAAAATAGGGCTTGGTATCTTGATCCCATTCTACACAAAACGTCAATGTTTTTTTCTTTCCATGGTACTTAGAGCATATTTTATTTAAAATCTTCAATTTATATACATACTTCCTTCATTTGTTACAACAAATGAAAATGAACGCGGCATAAACGCCAACATTCAGATTTCTTGTGTATGTAATTATATGTCAGTTAAGCCGTTTTGGCAGTATCACAGAATCTTTTTGTATATTCGAAAGTAAAAAAGATAACAATAACAAAGAAAAAAAAATTTCACTACAGCAGGACACGAACCATTGCCCAAAATAATGTAAGTTTATGACATGACGCGTTAACCCTCGCGGCTAAACATGACGTACACTACATAGTACCTCTACTGTTGTATTAGACGCTTCTTACAACTGTTACGTATTTCTATGGATATATTTCAAATAAATAACTTGCAATAAACATTTTGAAAAGTAGCCTATGTCCTAATCCAAGACATAAGAAATCTCTATATGAAATTTCATCTAAATCAATGCTGCAGTTTTAGCGTGATGCGGTAACAAACATACAAACTTTCGCATTTATAATATGTATAGGATGTAGCAAGACTGTGAAAGATAATGCAATGTAACCATGAAATATTTTTTTGCGGATTTTTTTTACACGGCTGTGCAATCCATGGACGACATTTAATTAAATTGATTGTCTTTAATTAACTTTGCTAATACTTTAACTTGAAATTTTTTTTATCTACGACTACTCATATATTTTAGAATTTTTTTTCTATACGAATGTCCAAATAGTAAAGAGGATTTCACAGGCATTAACTATCAATAGAATAAATTCCTTAAATGAGTATTTCACAAAACAGGATTTTATACATACACAGCTCACTGCTGTTCGTTGCTACACTTCTCACACCACACTTGTCTTCTCACATTTCCCACATACTGCTTTCTCACAACCTGAACAAACATTAGCAGTGCAATTGCCTTTGCATGAGGTATGAATTTTACATCTCTCTCTTTATGTTGCCGTCTATGGCCCATTTTTATTGTCTGCATTATGTCTACCTGAATCTTTACTTTTTGCTGCTGCATATGGCTGCTCGAAGCTCTTCAAACAAATCCGAAATATTCTTCCGTTTACTGAGTTGCTCACCAGTGGCTTCTGTATACAACACCCATGAATTTATAGCAGCCACATCGAGAATATTGTAAAATACAAGCATTGTGGAGTACATACTTTTCTTTTGATCCACAATATCGACAGCATTTTATTTTCATTATACGAGGTACGTCCAGAAAGTAAGTTCCGTTTGGTTATATAAAACAAACGTGTACAACTACAGAAAAAATATTTATTGTACAAAAATCTACAACTGTTAAAGTACTTCTCTACTTAGCTTCCGAATTTTTGTAGGCACTCGTCATAGCGTGGCACAAGTTTCTGTACACCATCTTCGTATAAGGTTGCCGCCTGTGTATTTAGCCATGTGGTAACGTGATCTACGCGCTCGTCATCATGGTTGAAGTGTTGACTAGCGAGGACAGATTTTAGGTCTAAGAAGAGGATTACTGTCAAAAGGTGCTGTTTGTTTCCACGAGAGTGTCCGACCTCACACGGCGAATGCAGCTCTTAGAGGAATTTCACTGGGACGTGTCTAATCATCTTACATACTGCCCGGACCTCGCTCCTAGTGACTTTCATCTCTTGTTACACCTAAAATCTGTTCAAATGTTTGTAGAACTTATGGGACTTAACTACGGGGTCATCAGTCCCTAAGCTTACAAACTACTTATGAACTAGCTAAGACTAAGGACGGCACAAATATCCATGCCCGAGGGGGGATTCGAACCCCCGACCGTAGTGGCCGTGCAGACCGTAACTGGAGCGCCTCAGTCCCCTCGGCCACCGCGGCCGGCCTAACATCTGTACTTGGTGGTCAACACTTCAACGATGGTGACGAGCTGAAAGTACATGTTACCACATGGTTCAATACACAGGCGGCAAACTTCTATGAAGAACGCATACAAAAACTTGTGCCGTGCTATGACAAGTGCCTACAATAATTCGGAAGCTAAGTAGAAAAGTAGTTTAACAATTGTAGATTTTCGTACAATAATTTTTTTTCTGTGTCTGTGCACGTTTGTTTTATATAACCAAACGGAACTTACTTTCTGGACGTACCTCGTAGAATTGTACTGTTTCAGGAGTGTGCTTCTCACTTCCAGACACATAGATGAGACTGAAGTGAACTCAATCATAAAACGTTTTCCCCCTTGTTAAACTGTTAGGTTTGTGCCATCATGATTTTTATACACAAAAGTCGAGTGGAATGGATGTTTTAGAGTCTTTGCTTAGGAGCACCTCTCTTCGATTACGTTTCAGCGTACCTACTAAAGTTGTGGATGCTGCCCTCAAACGCTTTGCTAGGTTTAGCGAAGTAAAGTAGCTATCAGCAGTGACATTCGCACTTTTGTCTAGGTATGGTTCCACAACCATAATAACGACGGTTTCTTCTACACTTTGGTCAACTGGTCAAAGGAGATCAGCACCAGTCTATGGGGTTCTATTTAGTGTGTGTTTACCACATACAGATGCAAGAAATCAGAATTTCTGATTTCAACGTGTTTGGCTTGCTTGCTAAGTATTGCGTGAATGGGCATCTTTTTTGTCCGAGGGCAAAAGTTGTTCATCAATTTTAGGTTTCCGTTTTATAGCATGACTTGCTGTCTTCTATGAAAGTAATCAAAATAACTGAATTCCTATATTATTTCTGCGTCCTTTAGGCCCATCTGGTATTTATTGCTCATGTTTGCATGGACTACTATCAGGCATAGTCCTAACAGACAATATTCGAGAGTATTGCTTCAGCCATCCAACAATGAGTGCTGGAATATATGGCACTGTTGTAGCATATTGAAATAACAAGGAGGCATCAGTTGATTTTATTTGATACACAATATTACAAGGAAATATCCTGAAAATACAGAAAAACGCAGTGAGGGGCCAAATTGGCCCTGCGGTCCTTCTAGGTAGTAATAGTAATAATTCGGGACCAAATTAAAGAACATTTAAAAAGAAAGTGTGCAATGATTCCATGAATGATGAAAGCAAGGTGAACAATGACAAGGGTAAAACAAGGTGCGCAGTGGGGTCGTGCAAAACACCCCAGTGATTTTTTTATTTCATTACAATAACATGTTAGTTTGACACAGTGCAACATATGCATTAAACAATAACTGAAAAAACGTTGGTTATTGTTTCAGCTTCTAGATAAATATTAGGTACTCAGTCATATCTTAACCATAAAATAAGAAATGATGGGCAAGATCATTTGAATTTCCCATTAGTGCTAGCGCTTAACTATTGCTAGCGTAAGACCGCCGTAAAATCCAACAAGATATTTATTATTATTTAAT